>PVKZ01002758.1:0-190618 GCA_004027375.1 Macroglossus sobrinus | reverse complement strand
CGGCAGAGATAAAATTAGAAGGGAGGACTGGACTTTTAGAAGTCAAAGGGACTCCAGGGACCATCTAATCCAGACATTAAACAGATGGAAACCTGAGGCAGTACCATGAGATGCTTTGTGTTCTGGTTGGATGGTTTGTGGGGAAGCCGTGGGCTGTGTGCTATGGCTCCAGTTGCTGGGGGATCGGGGTGGCCACTGTGTCTCTCATTAGCCCTGGATCTCCAGTGGTAGCCTGGGCCAGGCTCTCTGTCTGGTCACTAACTCCTACCAAAAGTGCACTTTTCCCAGATGGCTTTTTTGTCTGGGACTGCCTAGAGGAGGAGGTGGTAGATGCCTGTGCCACTGCTGTTTCATTATTGCAGACTCTTGCTCCCATGGTCCTGAGGCCTGTGGAGGCCTGTGGGTGCTGTGCTGGCTGTCTCTTCCCTAGAGTTCCCCCACTCCCACTCTCCTGGGCTGCAGCGCTTGTCACCTGCTTCATCTGTTGCCCTCTGCCACTGGCTTTACGTGCTCTCAGAAATCAGGAAATTTCTCCTCTGTTGAAGACTCTCTTGTTTTCTTTGCTGTTTTGGTAAATGCTGGCGGAGTGTTGGTGTGTGTGTGTGTGTGTGTGTGTGTGTGTGTGTGTGTGTGTGTGTGTTTTCCAAACCTGCCTCTTCTCTAGGGTGCCACACTGCCTCCCATTGTGTAACAGGATTCTTGAGTAAGGGCTTCACAGGCACGTTTTCTGTTCTTGTGCCCAGAAAATCTCTTCCTTGTTCCTAGGCCTCTTGTAGTTGACATGGGCGTGCCTGCTGAACTTCGTTCTGTAGAGTTAGCTCCATTCCTTACATGGCTGGTGCCTAGGCAGCAACACCTGGGGCTCCAGCTTCAATTTACAGCTAAGGTCAGGGCAGAGTGTACCAGTGTGGCACTCATGGGCTAGAACTCTGAGAGACCTGAGTTTTTGCTGACAGCAGTGTCTGTGGAGTCGGTAAAGTGTCAGGAGTAGGGGGAATGCTGAGGAGGTTTGGATCTCCATTATCACATACTGGACTCCCAATTCATCCCAAAAATGAATGGAATAAGCACCTGGAGTGCATCAAACATTGTGCTTGGTATCGGAGGGTGTGGTGGTGAACAAGAGAAAGGCCTTGCCTCCCTGGAGGATTCCTACAAACTCTGGTTCCGTGCTGCATGATGGGGAAGCACCAGGAGTGCTAAGAATGCAGAACTGGAACCTAGGAAGGGATCTGGGAAAACCTACTTCCTATTGAGATTGGCTGGTGGGAAGGGCAGGGAGGAGTGCTGGGAATTCCTGAGCTGGCCAGGGCAGGGCTAAAAATGGCCAAGTGGCAGGGCCCACTCAGATGGCTACCCTCAGTGCTGCTCACAACTGTATTTACTTTTGGGGTCCCTCTGTCCCACATCACAGAGTTGCAGGAGGGTAGAGACCATCTGTGGTTCTTGGTACCTGGTAGGGAGTCATAGCTCAGATAACATTTGACAAATGAACTTAATGGAGTTCTGTTTAGATCTTGAGGCTACTGGAGAGCACTGCAGGAGTTTAAGTTGGGGTTAAGCTGGTTAGCTTTGAGCTTTTAGAAGACTATGCAGGCTGCTGTAGAGAAAACAGGGGAGTGAATAGTATGTCTGGGGAGCTTCCTTTGGCTGTTGCCTGAAGGAGAGTCAGAGAGATTTGAATCTGGCACCTGAAGATGAAGGTGGCCATGTGTAAGGACCAAAGAGTAGCAGCAAGAAGCTGAGAAGGACCCCTGGCTGACAGGTAAGGGTGACCCAGTTCTACAACCACGAAAAACTGAATCCTACCAACAGGAATGAGCTCAGAAGAGGACCCCAAGTGCCAGGCGAGATCACAGCAGGAGGAAACTTTAATTTTAGCCTTGGAAAGCACCAACCAGAGAACCCAGCCACACCACTCTGGACTTCTGAACTGCAGAGCTGTAAGGGAATATATGGGTGCTGTTCTAAGGCACTGAGGGTTGTATGTTATAACATCAATAGAAAACAACCACACTGATTTCTGGATGCATTCACTGGATTGAAAACAAAGGTGGACAGTGGGTCAGAAGGTGTGCAGAGAAAAGAAATAGGTCCAGGAGGATTTGGAGTGGGCAAGGACCAAATGCATAGAAAGTAGATGCTGGATAAATGTTGGCCACTGTGGCCATGGGTGAACCTGTGGAGACACGTAGGCCCCAGATGCAGGTGGAGATCTGCAGGGGGGCCTTTGCCTACAGACAATGAGGCTGTCTGGATTCCATGAGGTGTGATGGGATGGGAAAAGCAGGTGATATTGTCATGGCCCAAGCCCCTTTGAACCCCATGGGGCCGGGTTCTGTCAAGCGGGCCTGTCTTCACCCTCTCTGCCTAGGAGCTTGAGCCTCCCCTCCCTCGCATGTGTGCCCAGTCTATGGAGCAGGGAGGAATGAACAGGAGTAAGTTGTGGACAGCTCTGTCTTGTGAACTTTTTATGACTATGCTCTATTGACAGATAGTTTCTTGCTTTGCCTTTGGAGAGGGCAGAGAGGTCACAGTACCACTCCTAGAATGTGAGAACTGGAAGTGTCTTCAGGGCCCATCTGTTCCTCCTTGCCCTATAACAGAAGGAAATGATGAGGCTTAGAGAGGGAGGGACACACTCCAACAACAGAACGAACCAGGGACCCTCCCTCCTTCCTTCCCTCCCTCCCTTCCCCTCTCCCTCTCTCCCTCTCTCCATCATTCAGACATAGCTTCCAGCTGGGGATGGAGAGAGGCAGGATTCTGGGAGCAGAAGGACATTCCCCTCCTAGTCCTGTGTTTCTTCTCCACAGACCCCAATATTGCCAAGGAGAGACAGGAACCTGAAGCTGCTCGGCTTCTGTCTGTGCCTTCTTTTTCTACACATGAGAAAGAGGAGTCTATTTTTCTTTTTCTCCATGAGAGACCAGCTGGGATGGAGTAAAACAGACTGGAGGGGAAACTGAGTTGAGAGTGTTTGGGGCTTCACTGGGAGACGTTGGGTGTCAGCGTTCATTTTGTTACCAGTCCAAAGTCTGTGTGCCTCATGCTTTGAAAGGCCAAAACTCAAAACGTCAGAATTTTGAGTAAGAAAAAGTTCATTGATTGAGAAGGTGCCAACCGAGAAGATAGAAGACCTAGTGTACCTTAAATCTGTTTTAATAAAGTAGAGAGTTTAGGCTTCTTTTATGTCAAGAGAAGGGGAAATGGGAAGGGCAAGAGGTGATTGACCACTGCAGACATCTGGGCACCAGCAGATGTCCAAGGAAGACTGTGCTAGTTGATGTGAGTCTGGTCACAAGGTTCCTGCGAATCTCTGATACTTCCCTTATCTCCTCAAGCTACAAGCAGAATTCCTCTAATAATTAGCATGTCTGTATGCAAGACTAAGCAGAAACTATTAGCCTCAAGGCCATGGGAACAAAGTGGGCTTCAGCAAGATGAAGTCAGAGAGACTGAACATTTTTCTTTGTTACAATTTTATTTAGATCAGGGATTGGCAAACGTTTTCTCTTAAGGTCCAGATGGATAATATCCGAGGCTGTGGGCTATATAATCTCTGTTGCAAATATTCAACTTTGCTGTATAGCACAAAAGCAGCTGTTGACAATATATAAAAAGATGGACATGGCTGTGTTTCCATAAAAAACTTATTTATAAAAAAGGCAGAGGGTTGCATTTGGCTATGGGCCATAGTTCATGGTAGTTGATGGTTGACTAGGTAGTTGAACTAGTTGATAGTTCACAGTTGATTTGGATGATGGTAGTGGTGGTGGCTTCCCCTATTGTCATCAATACCATTATTTGGAGCCTAGTTGTGAAAGGTCTTAGATGCCTAAAGCACTTGCTGGTGACACAGAGCCCTTAAGAGATTTAAAAAAAATAGTAATATGATTGTTTTCAGTTTTAAAAAAATTTCAATAAGTAATATACTGACATCACTAAAAATTATATCAAAAAGTTATACAGTGAAAAGCATCCCTCCTATCCATTTTTGTTACCCATTTATCTAAGTAGAAACAACCAATGAGACTCATTTTCTACATACACAGTTTATATCTATATTTACGCTAATGTTTCCCCCTACTTTTTATCCTACACACAGCATTCTGCATCTTGCTTTGTCAACAGGAGACTGTCCCTCTACAATTTTGGTGTTTGTATTCAGATAGCACTAACAAATTAATTTATTAAATGTCTAGGGAAGTTTAACATCATGATGAATCTAACATCATAGTGAATCTTTCTCGTCAGGAACGCAATAGGCCTTTCCAGTCACCCAGATTTTTTGTGTGTCTAAGTAATTCATATTTTCTTTCTCTTTATCTTAAATATTTCCTATTGAGTATATTCCTAGGTGTTTTAGGTTCTTTCTCCTTTTATATCTTCTGATTATTATTGGCATATATAAAAGCCACCTTACTGAATTCTCTTATAGTTTATTTTTTTACTTTTTCTTTTTTATGCCTATAGCACCTGGTCTTCCTAGGTGGTCTCCTATTCAGGTACTAACTGGGCCCAACCCTTCTTAGCTTCCGAGATCAGATGGGATCAGGCTTGTTTAGGGCAGCATGGCCATAGACTCTCTTATAGTTTAGAATAGTGTTTTGGTTAATTCTCTTTGGGTTTCCCATGTAATAATCATATTATCTGCAAATGATGATTTTACCTACTTTCCTATTTTTATATATTTATTTTTTTCTCTTGTCCAATTGCATTGGTGGTTCCTCCAGAAAAGGTTAAATAATAAATGGAAGAAGGCATCTTTATATTATTTCCTACTTTAATGAAACTGCTTCTAGAAGATAATTTTTTTTTAAGGGAAAAAAAGTTTATTTAGTCAGAGAGCCTTCGAAGGCACCTGGTTTCTGTAGATTATAACAAAGGCAGTAAAATGGTAACAGTATGGGTGGGGTGCATGATGGGTAGGAACAAGGCATAGGGAGCAGGGGAGGGACAGAGGGAAGTTGGGAGAAGAGGCACAGAGGGAGAAGGGAGGCATAGAAACATCAGACTGGATCTTAGAACAGGCAATCCTGGCCCCTAGCCACCCTGGTACAAGCAGATGAACATACGGACACAGACACACACACACACACCACACACACACTCTCTCTCTCTCTCTCTCTCTCTCTCTCTCTCTCTCTCTCTCTGAGCCTAGGGGCCTCTGCTGTCCTGCTCAATCAAGGATCAGTAAGATCCAAGTGTGGTAGGTTTCAAACATATGCAGATACTGCATCCCATCCCTAGACTCTGATCCTCAGGCCCACAATGTTCCTGCTGTCTACCAGAGGCTCCCTCCTCAGGGGCATGGACACCTGGGCCCAACATAGGCCATGAGAAAGCAGGAGTCAACTAGAAGAGAAAACCTCCAGCCCATTCCTGCCCAACCCTAAAGGAGAAGGAAGGGGCAGGCGCAGGCAGCCGGTGCAGTCCTCTCTGTTCATCACTGGTCACATAATTGCCTGGAACAGGAAAAAGAAGACAGCCCCCAGTGCCAGGCCAAGAGACAGAAAGAAGGCCATGATGGTTCCAACTGTCTCTGCCTTAGCTGGCTTCATTTTCTTGGGCCTAAAGCATATGCAGAGGCTGGTGAGGAAGCATTGTAGAAAGTGAAGGCAACCAAGAAGATGATGAACCAAGAGTCATACTCAAAGACTGCAGCCCGGCACTGGCAGGGCTAGATGTTGCACAGCCACAGCAGGGACATGAACACCAGCCAGGCCAACACCAGGCTTGGCAGCCAGGCCACATGGATATGGCTGTGAGGCTCCTGCCCAGCCAGTGAAAGACATTGAAAGTCAAGAAACAGGACATGGGAATGAAGGAGTCTCCCCAGGTGCTGGTGTCTGCAGTGTTGGATTTGACCTCAGCAGTCATGGAGGGAAACACTCCAATGGTGACTGTGAAAATGAAGCAGATGGAGAAAGCTGGGACTAAGATATTTTTGAGGATGGCTCAGATTGAGTAGCTTTTGGTCGTGGGCTGAGAGTTGGGGGCTGAAACTCTAGGCTCCTCTTTGCCTGTTCTTGGCTCCTCTCCTGGGAGATGACAGGTTGTGGAAGGATCTTTACTAATGAGGTCCATCTTGGTCTCCTGCTTTCCAGGCTCTTTGAGCTTGAACTGCTGGTAGTAGGAGTAAAATTCCAGCCAGGGCAGCCCAGGTAACAGATGATGGTCAGAATGATGCCCCCACAGGCTATGATGAAATAGCCAAAGGCATTTCTGATAGCTCTGAGCCACTAGCCATGGCATAGATTGTGGCCCCTGAGCCAAAGATGCCTGCCAGGCCTTGGCTGTTCATGATGGGGACCATGTAGTTACCAGGCAGGAGGCCAGACAGACCAAGCAGGCCAACCTGCAGAATGGTATCGAACAAATTAATGAGCATGATGTTGATCATGGTGATGATGAAGAAGGGCAGGGCATTCACATTCACCATTAGCAGGACAGCAGTGATCAGGAACACCAGGAGGATAGCCATGAGGCTTCCCAGGACCTGAACAGATTGGGGGGTCCTCTCATGCAGAAAGGAGTTGAGACAGGTGAAGAACAGCAGGGGCAACATGGCACACAGGGTCATGACATTGTCAAAAATGGCACTCAGAGAACTCTGCTTCAGAAAGGGCGCTGTGGGGGTGGCTAAGGCCTAGATGTCCCTGATCTGTTTAGCAGTAACCAAGAACACATTCTGACACTGATCCAGGCAGTTTGTGAGTGGCTGTTCTGAAAAAAATTCCAGGGAAGCAGGGTCCCCAGACCCAGCATGATGAGGCTAAGCCAGACAGCTTTGTACCTATCTGGAGACTGGGACTGATTGTCATGGTGACAGTGTTCTGGATTTTGTCTGGCTGACAGCCCCCTCCCTCTGAGGCTTGCAGATGCCCAGACTTGCCAGCAGAAGGGTGGGAGCAGAGGGAGCCTGGTTAGTCCCTGGGCAATGGTCTTAGCTCCAGCTCAGTCAGCAGGCCATGTCCATGGGCTCCTCCTGGATAAGGGTCCAGAATAAAGATGGTGCACAGGGCATATGTGGAGAGAATCCCCCAGGCCTTGATCCTGAGTGAATTCTCTTGTCCTGACACTCAGAGGCAGGCAGCCAGGTTGTTTTTAGAAATGTTCATTTTATTCTGTTTTTTCAAGAACGTTTACTAAAAATATATATGTTGCAATTTATCAACTGTCCTCTTAGTATATATTGATATGACTTTTTTTCCCCTCATTTTATCTATTAATATGTTGCATTATATTAAGAGTTCCTAAAATTAAACCATCCTCGATTTTCTGGAATAAGCATTGTTTGGTTATGCTTTAAAATTATTATTAATGTACAGTTGAATGGTGTTTGTTTATACTTATTAGCATTCTTGCATCAATTGAGCTCAGTCTGTGGTTTTCTATACTGGATGTGTTAAACCTGATGCCTGAGATGTCCTCTGAGCACAGATGTGTGGGAGGCTGTGGCACCTGTGCGTCTGAAGCTCAAGAGAAAGGGCTGGACTAGGTAGAGAGATCCGTGAGTTGCTTGCATAGAGGTGGTGTTTTGTGCCAGGAGACCGGGTGAGATCACCAGGGATTGAATGGATAGAGATGAAGGAGGAAGACTGAATCCTGGGTGCTTCCACATGTTCTAGTTGGCCTCTGAGGAGGTGCTAGCAGAAGTGGGAAATGATTTGGCAGTAAGGAGGAATGAAGTGCTGATCCATGCTATCTATCATATGGATGAACCCTGAAAACATTATGCTGGGCACAAAAGGCCACATGATTCCATTTATACAAAATGTACAGAACAGGCAGATCTATAGAAATGGAAAGTAGATTAGTCGTTGTGGGGGCTGGAGGGAGGGTTCAGGATGGAAATGACTGCTAGTGGGTAAGGGTTTCTTCTTAGGTGATGCAAATGTTCTAAATTTAGATTGTAGTGACAACTCTGTGACTATGCTTAAACCACTTAACTGTATACTTTGAGTGAGTGTATTTTATGGTGTGTCAATTATATCTCAATAAAAATGTGTGTGTGTGTTGCGGGGGGGGGGGGCCTGCAAAGTGGCTACAATGAAGAAATAGAATCTGGTGACTTGGCAGGAAGCTCTTCACTCCAGGTCAGGGCCCAGAGCCTCCCCAGTGGGAGGCCAGTTCTCACCTTTTTGGCAAAGCGGAGGAACATTAATTGGGGACAAGAGCACTTGGCAACAAGTTCAATTCTTGTAAATCATTCTTCATTTCTAGGAGTACTAACCTGGCAGCCAGAAAAGAGGGTCAATTTTAGAAAGAACACTTCCTCAGGAGGAAAAGATTTACTGGCAAGAGGTGACAAAGGAAAATGGGTAGGCTACTCGCTAGAGCCTAGACTCTCCCAACATAAATCAGCAGGTGACCTGGCTGACCCGGGTCCGGAGAGAGGATGACTGAGACTGATTCTGGAAAGGCAGACGCCGCGGGGCAGAACACTAGGAAAGGTGGGCGGGACTGTGCCTGGGTGGAGGGACTGCTAAATCCGGCAGCAGGCAGGATTAAGGTGTGGAACATCAGAACTGATGAAATTTATGTCATGAAGGTAGAAGGGGAAGAAAGGAATGGTCCTGGAAATCTGGCCCATGCCTCCCCAGGCCTTTTGGAAGTATATGTTGGTAGCCCCGCAGGAGTAAAGGGCTGGCCCCCAGCCTAGGAATTGGTCCTTACCTGGAGGGACCTGAGCTGTGCGCACGCGCAGATGGCCTGGCGGGCGTGCCGGAAGTGTTGCGGCCAGATGTGGATGCTGCAGGGCAGTGAACCCGAAGGCGGCGCTGGGGCAGCGTGGCTGTCATCTTGCAGAAAACAGGATTTAGTGAGGAAGAGAAGAGGCTATTCCAGGCAGATGGAGGTTTGTTTTGCCAGAGTGATCCGGAAGCCACTGATAGGGGTCTCCAGACAGTGGAGACGGAGATTGCTAAGAATGCTGGCAGAAGGCGACTGGTGGGGGTGCGACTGGAGATGATACTGAGTCAGGTGAAGGGTCTTGGTGGGTAGGTGCTGCCGCTGGAGGTGTGAAGCGCTAGGCACTGTCAATGAGTGAATGAGTGACCAGCTCGTGGTCTGTGCTAGGTTTTCACTCTCTTTACACTCATTTTCAAATGCAGAAAATTGAGGCTCAAATTGAGGGGAAATGACTTTTTCTAAATCCCACAGTTGGTACATGGGGCAGCCAGGATTTGAGCTGGGCCTCCTGATTTCAAAGCCAAATCTGGGGCTCCTGTATTGGATTTTAGGGGGCAACTTGTTCTGTACAGGATCAGATAACATTTTCCACTGTGTGAGCCAAGAGGCAAAATCAAGGGAATTATGTAGGTAAGTACTTAATATAAGATGACATAAAAACATATTTCTATACTTTTTTATTGATAGAATTAAAAACTTTATTTGCAGACACTAAATTTGAATTTTGTAAAACTTACATCATGATATACTATTCCTTTGATTTTTAAAAAACCACTTAAAAATATGAAACCCATTCTTTGTTCGAGGGTCATACACAATCAGGCAACAGGCCTGAGGTATTGATCCATACTATCAATTTGCTATTCCCTTGTCTAGATCTGTGCTGGCCAGTGCAGTGGCCACTGGCCACATGTGGCTATTGAGAGCTTCGAAAGTATCTTGTCTGAATTGAGATGTACTAGAGGTATAAAATCCACGTTGGATTTCAAAGATAGTCCCCCAAAAAACAGTAAAATAATTTTCTATTGACTGCATGTTGAAATTATAATATTTTGGATAGATTGGATTAAATAAAATGTTTTATTAAAATTAATTTCACCTGGTTTTTTTTTACCTTTTTATTAATTGTCTAATAATCTTTTAATGTGGCTATTAGAAAATGTTAAATTAGGCATGTCTTTGTATTATATGTCTGTTGAACAGCCCTAGTCCTGCTCGGGGAGTGAGGCTGGTGTTTGCAGGGTGTGAGGACCACTCTGTGTCTAAGAGGTGGGTGGACCTGTGGCCTGACATTCAGGAGTGGAGTGTTGGGACAGTGCATCTCCTTAAGGAGAAGTGGTGGGCAGGGAGAAGGGGTATGCAGATCAAGGAGGCTTCAGCAGTACTGGGTTCAAGGTGGGGGTAGGTCTTCAGGGAGTAGTGGGATTGAGCTATTTTGGGGGCAGCAATGAGTGGCTGTATGGCAAGCAGGTGGCAAGAAGCAAGAGGTTACTGAGCAGTCATTCTCCATTCTGAGCCTAGACCACGCCCCCGACTTGGGGAAGTGGTTTGGGCAGTTCACTGACAGAACACGGACAGAGAATGTGAAGATGTGGCAGTCACCTCAAGGATCCTTCCTTTTCATGACAGGAGAAGGTCCTATTCCCCTGTGCTGACTGGGACTTTTCCTCTCTCCTCAGCCACAATCCTCGTTGGCCCCGCCTGGGGTGACCTGCCTGCTCCTGCCCTGTGCTGGTAACAGATGGTGGTAACAGAAGGCATTTGGAACCATACACCCTGGCTGTTCACGCCCAGGAACTTGTGGCTTCCTGTTTCTTGGTGAAGGAGAAAGGCGAGGTGTCTGCATCCCTATCTGTGTTTTTTCATATTCATCATTTGCGGTGGGAGGATGAAAACCCAGGCATGCCTCTTGTCTCTTGTCTCCAAGTCCTGTGCCTTGGAAGAGGATTGGAGGTACCAATAGGACACTACAGGGGAGGCCTGGGTCCCAGGCCTGCCACTGCTGGACAAATTCCTCCCTGCTATAGACTGAATGTGTGTGTCCTCCCCTTTTAAATTTGTATGGTGAAATCCAACCCCCAGTGTAATGGTGTTAGGAGGTGGGGCCTTTGGGAGGTGATTAGGTGATGATCCTGAAACCCTCATGAATAGGATTAATGCCCTTATAAAACAGACTCCAGAGAGCTACCTCGCCCCTTCTACCCTGTGGGGACACAGCAAGAAGATGGCCATCTATGAACCGGGAAGCAAATTCTCACCAGACACGAAGTCTGCCAATGCCTTGATCTTGGACTTCTCAGGCTCCAGAACTGTGACAAATAAATATTTGTTTATAAGCCAGCTAGTCTTTATAGTATTTAGTTATAGCAGCTTGAATGGACTAAAACTCTCCCCTTCTCTGACCTTTGGTTTCCTTCTCTGTTAATGAGGGATTTGTACTCGATCTTTAAAGGATCATCTCTTGACCCTTTTCCAGCCATTAGGGACTAATGTACTAGAAGAAATGGTCAAAACAGACTGTGCTGCTAGAGGCAGGAAGTGAGGGGGCTGTCACCTGTGGTGGGATGGTTTTCTCCTTGAGAGAGGTAGTTAGTGTTTCTTCACTGTCTTTCTCGTAGGCCCGGCATTCAAGGCCCTCCACTGGCTGGTTCTGGTCCAACTTTCCAGCCTTACTGCCCATCCCACCCTATGCATGGAGTTGGAACCATAGCCACACATGAACGAAAAGTTCTGCCCCACCCCCTTTTAAATGTCTTTCATTGTCCCTCTTTTCTATTCCCTCCCCTGGACTTTTGCTATCCCAGTACTCACTGACTTCCTGTTTCCTGTGGATAAAAGGAACTCTGATGGTACGTAAAAACCCCACCCAACTTTACCCAATGGCACAGTCTCAACTCCTCTCTTTCATGTGGGGCTACTTGCAGTTCTCCAAACTGTCTGCTTTGTCAAGTCTTGGTCTCCTCTGCCCCCACTCCCTTCTCCTCCATCTCTGCCTGGAGAATCCTCATTCAATCTTCATGGTGCAGCCCAAGCGTCTGTTCCTCTTGGAAGTCTTGTCCTTCCCACACACCTCCTTAGCTTGGTTTGGTGCCTCCCACATGTCCCTGTCCTCCTGCACTTCCCTGATATAGCACTGGTCTCACCATGTGGTGAGGAGGCTCAGCTTCTGGGGCAGGGGTGGCCTCTGATGGTGGAGGCCAGCAGGTTACCTAGGATAGGCATTTAGTGATGTTCCCTGAAAAGCTGGCTGACTGAAGGAAAGCTTTTGATGTCTCCCTTCCTTGTTATTAACATGCGGTTGTTGAAAACTTATCATGATAAAGACTGGATACCTGAATGGTCCTTGCCTTCCTTACATAAGCAGCTCAGCTCATTTCTCAGTGTCCCTTACAGTTAGGCAAGGCCACCTGACAGTAATAGTGAAATGTGAGTGAAAGTGGGGTGTGTCACTTCCAGGCCTGGACCTTGAAAACTCCCTCTCTGCATTTCCTCTGACAGTTGCATGCAGATAACAAGGCCTGAGGGCATGGCGGAGCCACAAGATGGAAGGGGTCTGGTCCTTAAGTGACCATGCAAAAGAGAGCTGCTTCTCTGGCTTGAACACTCACCCAGACTGTTCATCTGTAAGAAACAATTTTTTATGGTGTTCAGATGTTTTTGGTACCACAATATTGCCTGCCCTGACTGGTATTCCTGTTGTCCAAACCTGAGAGCAAGTGGAAGAGTAACGAAGGCACATTCAGGCCTAGATGGTGGATTGGACAGGGGGAGGTGAGGGAGAGAGAGATGTCCAGGATGACCCAGCTATGTTCCTGGCCCACACAGGTGGCTGGATGGTAGAGGCAGTCTCTGTGGCCAAGAATGCTGTCAGAGGGTCTGGGCTCAAGGGAACTGTGTGAACGTCATGTGCTCAGTTTGGGACATGTCAAGATTGAGTTTCCTTGGTGACAGTTCAGTAGAGATGGTTATGCAAGAGGGTTTAGAGTTCAGGAAACTATCTGTCCTGAGGGCTGTGGGCAAGTTTGTGGCAATTGAAGCCAAGGGGATTGTGAATAAATAGATGAATTGTTTGTGAACCAGAAACATGCTAAACCATAAAGAAAAGAGCTTCCAGGGCTGATCTTTCTGGAGACACTGCTGCGTTTCAGAGGGAAGCTAGCTCTCAGAAGGAAGCCACTGTTTCTGTTTTATAGGCTTTTCCCCGATCTGGTCTGCAGCAGTGGGTCCTCAATTTGTCCCTATCCCAATGCCCAATACCTGGACCGCTTTATAAAAGTGAGAGTATAGCCCCAGGAGCCTGGGAATGTGAAGCTTTAAAAGCTATGAAGGGGATTGTGACTGGGATGGTTAGTTCTGTACTGGAAGCACATGTTCCACTGAGGTCTGATTCCAGAGGAGTGTCCTGGGCATCTCTTGATTGGCTTCTGGTGGGCAAAGTCTCCTTCTGAGCCTCAAACTGGGCATGGGTTGCTGTCACAAGAATGTGATTTTGAGGAGGCCACTAGCTGGTAGAAGTTCTCCAGAACCCCCAAGTCTGTTTGGAGGGTTGGATTTGAGACATAGTAGGGGAACTCAGCAGAGGAGATGTTTTCCTTTAGATGCTTCTGTTGTTACTGTCATAGCAGTTCTCATTTCCACCTCCTACCTGCCAGGTTAAACACTTGGCATACATTCTCTGATCTCTGCAGTGGTGCTGGGAGGCAAGTGTTATCAACCCTGTTTGAAAGATGAAGCCGAGCTTCATGGAGGCCCAGTTAGGGATTAATGTCACAGATGCCTTCCATCAATGAAACTGAGTGTAGGGGCCCAGGAGCAAGATGACAGCACCCACCCTACCTGCTGGGGGGCAGTGGGGTTCAGCTCCTGTGGACACTTGGGACTGTGGCCCAGTGTGATTTCATCTAATGCTTTTCCAAAAGTAACCGGAAATAGAACATTTTGTAGAAATATCATACTTTGAAAATGTTGGTAAATCATTCCTTAAGATGTTCAAAACACTGTACAGGGCAAGTAAGCAGATTCAGAGTCAGATTCTGAGTCAGATGAGGCCCACAAGGAACCAGTTTGTAACCTTAGGTTAAGAAATCTTTTATTCATTCTGCAGGTATTAGGGTGGCCACTAGAGGTGTCCGGATGAAGGGGAAAGACCAGGTGCAGGAAGTCATGGTCAGTGTCAGGAGTTCATGGTCAGGAGTTCATGGTCAGTGTCAGTGTTGTATGGTCTGTGCTCTGAGAGGGACCCTTCCTTGGGGCATCACAGAGCACTTCCTGGAGGAAATAGAATCAGATAGATGTGTTAGTTAGGGCTGCTGTAACAGAGTACCTCAAGTTGAGTGGTGTACAATAACAGAAATTTATTGTCTCATAGTTCTAGAGGCCAAAAGTCAAAAATCAAGGTGTTGGCAGGGCCATTCTCTTTGCAGGCTCTAGAGGAGAATCTGTTCCATGCCTCTCTCCTAGCTTCTGGTGTGGCTGGCAATTCTTGATGTTCCTTGGTGCTATGGACTAAATGTTTGTGTCCCTTCAAATTCAAATTCATAACCCCCAAGGTGATGGTATTTGGAAGTGGTGCCTTTGGGAGGCAGTTAGGTATAGATCATGACAGTGGGGCCTCATGATAGGATTAATGAGTTTTTAAGAAGAGACTAGAGAGTTCTCTTCTCTCTTTGCTCTGCGCCAGGTGAGGACACAGTGAGAAGCTGGCCATCAGCAAACCAGGAAGCACATTCTCACCAGATACCAGATCTGCCAGTGCCTTGATCTTGAACTTCTAGCCTCTAGAACTGAGAGAGATAAATGTTTGTTGTTTAAATCACCCACTATATTGTATTCTGTTATTACACTTAAATTGGCTAGGACACTTGGCTTGTGAATACCAATCTCTGCCTCTGTCATCCCATTTTCCTTATGTCTGTCTCTTTGTGTCTTCTCTTCTAATAAAGCACCATGCTAAGGGCACACCCTACTCCAGTTTGACCTCATCTTAACTTGATTACATCTGCAAAGACCCTATTTCCAAATAAGGTCATATGCACAACTACCAGTGGGTAGGACTTAAACATGATATTTAGCGGGGAACACAATTCAACCCACAACAGATATGTAGAGTAGGCAGGTGAAACTTGGAGGAGAATATTCCAGGTAGAGGGAACAGCAGGTACAAAGGCACCAGAGGCAGAGGGGTGCAGGCAAGTTCCAGGAAATAAAAGAAATTAACCACAGCTGGAGTGGGGATGGGGCATGAGGTGTGGTGAGGAACTCACACTGGGCCTTATGAGTTGTGTGGAATGGTCAGCCTTGGCTAAGTCACAGTTCGAGATAAACCCCCAACCTCGGTGGCTTGATACGGTACAGTTTCATTTCTCATTAATGTCAAGTCTGATGTGGGTTGAATGGCTCTTCTTCATAATATAACTGTCATCAGAACGTATGGTCTCCAGGGGAAGAGACATCTGGGGGAGGCCCCAGCCTCCACTGCCCAGGACCAGAAGTGGGTTTTCCACTTGCAGACCACATAGCAAGGGGGGCTGGTGGGGAGGGGTTATGGATTTCTGTGACCCCAGCTGTTTCTCTCACCCATCTTCAGGGTTAAAATTTCATTCTCAGAGCACTGGGAAGCCAGACAGTGTTTTCACACAGTGTGACAAGATCCGACTTGTGTTTTAGAAAGTTTCCTCCAGCTGGAGCTAGAGTCAGCCCTGAAGTTGGGGAGCTGGAGCCGGGGAAGCTGTGGATGGAAAGTGGCCTGGGTGAGAGTCGGCCAACGCAGTCACTGCGTATTTGCAGTTAACTTGTATAACTGCCATCTTGCAGGCTTAACCAAAAAAAAAAAAAAAAAAATTTCAATCAATTAAAATTAATTTATGTAATTTAAGAAGACTTTGAAAATGTAGTTTGTGTCTGTCCTCTTTATTATAGACTTGGTGATTGTTAAATTCTTACACATGTATTGCCAGACAGCCTGGATCCTCAAAGCCCGGGACTGTACTCTATATTCTATGGGCCTCTTAAGGGACTTTCAGGGATAAGTGGGCTCCTTGTTGATTTGAGAACCTCATTGTCATGAAAGAGGCCCTCAACTCAGGGTCTGTACATGGGACCCAATAACAAGAGCCGGGATCCTTGCATCAAAGGGACTTCTGGCTGCTTACAATATCCCAGTGCCCAAACTCTGTCAGAAAAACCCCTGGATGCAATATAAAAGCATTCTGGGCTGTGACTGACCCCCACTGGTCTGCAATTTCTAAGCCATTGCTTCATTTGCGCCTCAGAATAATTGAATCTGATATAAGATTTAATTTAGACCAAGAAACTCAGGAGCTCAGAGACCCCTCCACCAACAGTAGGCAGGAGCCCTAGAAGCAATGTAGAATTGGAAGTTTTGGCTTTGCAGCCACAGTTTTAATTGTATGATTTTAGCATTTTCTTGTCTAAATTATGGATAACCATATACAAAATTATTTCAAAGCTCCAATAAAGCAGTGTTGGTGAAAGCATTTTGCACACCATGAAGTATGGTTCAAATGTTATCCTTGGACTTGACATGTCATTGAAAGTATTTCCCAAGTTGTGCTAAAGAAATCCATGTTGGCAAGGGCAAGAGATTAAGTGAATTGGTGCTCCCACTAGTTATGTTCTGTGGCTGCACTTAGACTACTAGACTTTGAATTTAATTGCCTGACTTATCTTCATTGCTTGGGCAAATGTGCCCATCATCTCCTGTGTGCCATATCCCTTGCCCTTATTTCTGTAGGTAGGTGAGGGCTGAGGTGGAGATGGAGAGTTTGTTCTGGACTTCACTGCAAGCTTTCCTGCCAGATCAGTACATGACCATAGTTTTATGGATATATGTGAGTTCCAGTTATGGAATCTAGCCTGAAAGTCAAGTGGTCAGGTGGGCCTTGGAATGAACCAGAGGACATGTGCTCATCTGGGGGTAGGTCCCCCAACTCTAGCTGATACCTTGTGAGAAATGTAGTGCTGTGCAGCTAAAGCTTCAGATTTTCTGAAGTCAATTATTTTTTCCAAATGTAAAATTGTCACATTTTTTTAACTTACAGCAACTCTGCTGGCTGGCTGGATTGGGAAGCCTTGAGCCAAGACTCTGGACTTCAGTGTTCTCGTTTATAAATTGAAGATGATACTATCTTTCAGGTGACTGTTAGGATACCAGATGAGAGAATATGTGCATAACCTTGCCACATTGGGCCAGGCTGCAGGAATCCAGCAGGAAACGTTAGCCACTTGTATTCTGTTGCTATTGGTAATCCCCAGGCTTCAGAGGTTGTAATCCTGGTTTATTTGGGATCCATCAACCATACGATTAAAAGGAATGAAGTCTGGTGGTCAAGGAGATAATATCAAGGGGTGTTGTATATTAGAAAGAGAACTTCCCTCCTCCCGCCCAAACCTCATGATTTCACGTTAGTGGCATATTAAACATTAAATTTCAGCTAAAGTTAAATGAAAAAAATTTAAGTAATCAAAAGTATAAATGCGATGCTAATCGTTAAGCAGTGTCAGGCAGCCTAACATTGGGGAACACCGTGGTCCCACCTTTCTCCCACCACATCCTGGTCAGCACGGTCGGCACCAGATTCCCCGCAGGACTCCGCCTCCTGCCGGCTTCTTGCTACTGGGGTAGGCAGCAGAAAGGGCAAGGGCAGGGTGGGCTGCATCGAAATCCCTCCCAGAGCAAGCAGAGGGTCTTGGAGGTCCCTACGCGCCCAATGTGGCAACTAGGTTCTGCCATGTCCAGCTGGAAGACCCTGGTTTGCGAGACTTCCTCGAGCCTAGTTTACTCTTTTTGGGAAATAGGGTGTCTGAGGCTGTACGTGCTGGTATGGAGCACGCCGGGACGAGAGGGTCCGATTCCGGTCTCTTGGCCTACGGATTATGCTACCGGCTGCTCAGACAAGACGATCGGCCCGTTTGGCCCGGCGACCCGCTGCAGAGCCAGGCCTCGCGCGGGTTCTAAAGAGAGGACAAAGCCCGCCCAGATCTAGCGTGCGCGCGCGGACATAGCCAATGGGATACAGGCACAGGGCTGAGCGACCGGAAGGCGCAGCCAATGAACATGAACCTTGTTGCGCGGTGGCCCCGGCTCCGGCATTATAAAGAGCGCCACGAGTCGGCATTGTCAGGCGGCGGCACTGCGCGGGCCCAAGTGATTCTGTTGGTCGGTGGGTTTTGTGCGGCGGCGGCGGCAGCGGAAGAGGAGCGCGCGAGTTCGTGGCGGCTCCGTCAGCGGACGGAGGGGAAGCTCGGCAGCGCGAGTGTGAACGCGGCCGAGCCCGCAGCGCCTTCTCGGCGGGTGGGGACGAGCGGGCCTCGCGGCGTCACCGGCGGCGAGGTGAGCAGCTGGGCCGGCAGGCGGCGGGCGGCGGGCGAGAGATGCTCGGGGCTTGATGCGCTGTGGCCGCTTTTTGCAGGAGCCGCCACGTCCCGGCCTAGCATGTCGGAAGCGGGTGAAGAGCAGCTCATGGAGACGATGGGCGCCACCGAGAACGGGCACGAGGCCGCCCCCGAAGGCGAGTCGCCTGCTGGGGCCGGCACCGGGGTGGCAGCGGGTACTGGAGGCGGGAGCGTAGCTCCCCCGGCCAGCAACCAGAACGGCGCCGAGGGCGACCAGATCAACGCCAGCAAGAACGAGGAGGACGCAGGGTAGGTGCGGCCGCGGGCCGACCGGGCGCCGCCTTTGTTCGGGGCCGCCTTTTGTTGGCGCCACGCGGCGGGGGGAGGGGCGGGTGGCCGGGACCTGCTCGGGCTCGCGGGCCAGCCCTCCAGCCGCCCCACGCGCCGCCACTCGCGCCCGAGTTTGCAGGAGTTTGTTGGGTCGACTTTGGCGCCGCCCCAGGGCCGCTCGTGCGGGGCAGGGGCCGGGCGGCCGGAAGAGGAGTGTGCTGAGACCCAGTGCGGACCGGGTCCGGGCAGCGCGGGGCTGCGTGGGCGGAGTTGGCGAGCGCCAGAGGCCGCGGCCTCCCTTCTCCGCCTCCTGTCGAGGGCGGAGTCATGGTCTGAAGGCGCTCTCAGCACCCGGAAGCTGCGAGTTGTTTGAGAGCGAGTTCTCCGAGGTGGCGGAGGCTAGTAGGGGTGATTATAATAGCCTTTTGACATGTGGTGGTGTACACAAATTACTTACGGTTGTGAGTGCTTAGAACCTGTACCCCTGGCCAGGATGACTTGCCCTTCCCTCGCGTAGTCTGCGGGTGCAGTCTTCTAAAGTTTTGTTAGGGTTAAGGTCGTGAGTTTTGTTTTAACATCTTCGGAAGGTAGAGCCCTCAAGGGCTGGTGGGGGAGGTAGAACTTTGTTTTGGATGGTGGCTTCGTTTAATATTTTTAATGAAAACTTTGTCAGGGCTAGTCTTTCTCAAATCTGTTTTTTCATAAGGCTTGTTGCCATGTGTCTCACTCTATCATTTCAGAAAAATGTTCGTTGGTGGCCTGAGCTGGGATACCAGCAAAAAGGATCTAAAGGATTATTTTACCAAATTTGGAGAGGTCGTTGACTGTACAATAAAAATGGATCCCAACACTGGCCGGTCAAGAGGGTTTGGGTTTATCCTCTTCAAAGATTCAGCCAGTGTGGAAAAGGTAAGCAGGGATACTTCATATCACTGTTCTAGGAGATGTTCTAGGAGGACACCTCTGATAGAGCATGATTAGTTTGTTTTGCACATAGATGAGTACTTTGGGAAAAGCAGAGGTGAACTTTGTTGTTTCTGAAGGGATTAAAAATACAGATTAAGTGTGGGAGTGAGTATGGGCTGGAGTGGTTCAAGAAGATGATAGTGGATATATATAATGTTTTTGTGCCTATTCTGGGTACTGTAAACACTATTCTTGTGAGGACTAGAGAAGAGTCCAAGGTTGCTATGAGATAAGCCTGTTATTTTAGTCCCATTTTTCAGGAAGCAAATGAAGGTTTAGAATAGATCACACAGTTAAGAGTGGGGGAAGTGAGGTTCACCCCTAGCAGCCCAGCTCCAGCTTGTGCTCTTGACCACTGCTGCTTTCCGTCTGCAAGTTAGGCCTTAATCTGGGACTTCTTGGGCAGGAAATGGGCTACAGTATAGCACAGGCAAAATCTGGAGGCAGTGAGGGAAAGTAACTATATTTGAAGTTTGAGGAAGACTGGATTGGCAGGTTGGGTTGGAGGTAGAGTTTGGAGGGAGTGAGACACGTTTTGCTTACTTGTGTTTTAAGTTTTGTATCTCCAAGAGAAGGGCTTTGTGCAGGGTCATCCCGCTGAGTTAGAGTTTGACTCCTTTCTGTTGGAACAGGTCCTAGACCAGAAGGAGCACAGGCTGGATGGCCGTGTCATTGACCCCAAAAAGGCCATGGCCATGAAGAAGGACCCAGTAAAGAAAATTTTTGTGGGGGGTCTGAATCCTGAAGCTACTGAGGAGAAGATCAGAGAGTACTTTGGCGAGTTTGGGGAGGTGAGTGTGTGGTCCCAGGAGTTGCCTGCCAGCTGCCC
Organism: Macroglossus sobrinus; assembly: GCA_004027375.1. Taxonomy (NCBI): domain Eukaryota; kingdom Metazoa; phylum Chordata; class Mammalia; order Chiroptera; family Pteropodidae; genus Macroglossus; species Macroglossus sobrinus. The sequence goes on along the minus strand of PVKZ01002758.1, from coordinate 170,442 downwards.
TGGTCCTTGGCATCTTTGGCTGGCTAGAGCCCTCCAGTGAGGCCTTTTCGTTCTGGCCTTCATGGGACTTTTCCTTCTGTCAGTGCTCTGAGGTCTGAGGGCCCAGGGGTTGGGGGTACTGACTGGTTCTGAGCTTTCCCTCTGTTTATAGATTGAGGCCATTGAGCTTCCAGTGGATCCAAAGTCAAACAAAAGACGAGGCTTTGTTTTCATCACCTTTAAAGAAGAGGAACCTGTGAAGAAAGTTCTAGAGAAAAAGTTCCACACCATCAGTGGAAGTAAGGTAAGGAATCTCCAGCTCTGCATGCCTGGCCTTTGCAGTTGTGGCTTGGGTAGGGCTACCTCTAAGAGCTCTCCAGAGTAGTGGGACCTCATTTCCCGATTGGGACAGATGGTCCTGTCCTTTGAGGCGCTCCTAGGCTGGCAGGACTGGCAGTGAACACAGGATGTGTGGGAGGAAGGGGAGGTTGGGTTGGCTGGTTTCTCTGGGATGGAATGAGCATGTTGAGGGCCTGGCCCTTGGATTTCTGATTTAAAGCTGGAGGCCAGGGTATTCTAGATCTAGAGTCTTAAGGTATATAAAGGCCACAGTTACTTACTTAGAAGAATAGAACTTCTGCCATTCACTGATTTCTTCCCTTGGTGAAGTCTTTGCTGCTGTGGCCCCTGCTGCAGAGCTTTTCTCCTGCCACAACCAAATCTTTATTCGGCTCCATCCCTTTAAGACACTGGTTTTGTCAACCCCACCTCAGCAAGATCCTTCCCAAAGAGCCCCCGAGGGACCTGGCCCACTTGAACCCAGGGCCAATTTTGCCTTCAAATGAGCACAGTTCTGTGTAGTGAGAAGTGCAACTGCTGTTGCCTTTGAACTTGGGTCAGGAGAAGGTAGTTCATGCTTCAAGTAGTCATTCCTCAGGTGGCTGTTGGGAATTGGGTGTGGCTTAACTATGGCAGGGTGTGGTAGGCTCTCAGCAGGAGTGGCAGTCAGATGGTGGGACAGGTTGGCTGTGGTTCTTGGAAACCTCAATATTCAGGCTGGAAATTGGGAAAGATTGGATTTGGCCTTTAAGTTTCTTTTCCAATGAGATTGGCTCCTAGGGGCCCTTGAGTAAGACATCCCTTAGCCCAGAAGACAGTGACAAGAGAGGTCTTTTCTGTGTCCTGTAATGGGAAGTGGGCAGGAAGAACTTGTACGGCATCATTAGTCAAACTGTTGGTAGAAGGTCTTGAAATAGTGTATTTAGTTGTATTCAGCATTATTTCAGTAGAGTAGAAAACATCAGACTGAATTACTTGGTGTAGGAGTCATTTCCCAGTTTATGGAAGTGTGCTTATATGGGGACATCTTATATAAAATGTTTTTTTACTGGTCTTTATTGGGGCAGAGTATGTGTTAGGGTACTTTAAAAAAATACACTTACGATTTAAATGGGAGCAGTGGCAGGTCCCTGGCCCTAACCGCACCCACAGTGGGCAGGATTTTGAGCAAGGGGGAAAGTGACTCGGCCCTGGCTCTGAGGGGACATAGGCATTGTTTGTCCCAACAACAGACCAATGGTTGGGGGAGTAGGGGAAGCAATATGTCTTCCTGAAAATGTGGCTCTAAGCCTCAGTGGCTTTCTTCTTCTGTAAGTTGGAGGTAGGGTCATCACTAAAATTTCAGTGGGATGCTTCATTTTTTCTGTAAAAAAGTAAAGTCAAAGTCTTATTCTAAGGCCCTTCATTTGGGAAGCCTTTGATCCCCTTGCCCATTAGGACCAAGGTGGCACCAGGCTGACATCTGGTGTGTTTGGTACACTGTACTGGCTGGCATTGGCTCAGCTGTCCCTCTCCTGGTTTGACATGGAGTTGCCCCAGGGTGGCCACCAGCAGACCTGGGGATCTATCCATCATCCCTAGTACCTTCTCTGGGGAAAGGTTTGAGCCAGCAGGGCCCTAGTATAAGTTTTGGTCTGTCTGTTTTGGTTATGGTTTGAGAGTTGTTATTCCCCATGTGATTTCTCACCATAGTGTAGTTTGTTTTTGAGCAGATGGACCAGGTCTGCCATCTGAATGTTAGTGGTCTTTGTGTATAAGTCCCTGCCCAGAACTTGTCTCAGTGGCCTGACCCCTGTCTCCTTGGCTTTCAGTGTGAAATCAAGGTGGCCCAGCCCAAAGAGGTCTATCAACAGCAGCAGTATGGCTCTGGGGGTCGCGGGAACCGAAATCGAGGGAACCGAGGCAGTGGTGGTGGTGGTGGAAGTGGAGGTGAGTGGACCCCGGATGAAGATGAATCTGGCTTCCCTGCCTGCATGGAGCTTCGATGCTTATCTCCAGGGCTCACTCTGGCTTCTAATGTGGCAGGGTGGGCAGGAACAGGAATGGCTTTCCTGGGTCCAGGCACTGCTGCTGCTGTTGCTTGGAGTGGAAGAGCCCCACCCCTATTTCCCATGTGGCCTTGGGCCCCAGGGCAGCACGACATTTGCACCCACTCTGAGGGGTGGGTGGGCCTGCTAGGCTCTGGCTGTCCTGAGTCTGAGTCCTGAGTCATGGGTAGGTGGGCAGAAGGTAGGGCAGGGCTGTGCCAGGCGCTCTACCTCTTTTCCATCCCAGGCCCCTCTGACTCCAAAGCCTGAACTCTCCTTTTTTAAGGCCAAGCTGCCAGGGAAGGGGGAGGCGATTAGAGTGAGTTCCTGCCTCTGTGGCCCTGAGTGAAGTTAGTGTTCCATTCTGTCCTGGTCTTTAGCTTTGTAGCTTGGGTTTCAGGTGCCTCTGCAGCTTGGGTCTCAGGTGCCGGGCCCAGGGCCCTGTGTACTAGGACAGCAGCCCCTTGGCTTCTACCTCTGAGTTGCCATAGTAACCCCGTCACCCAAAGGGCAGGATTTCCTCCATCCTAGCTCCTGCGTGTGCTAAATGGTCCATGGGCCGCTGTGCCCTGCTCCCCCCACAGGTCAGAGTCAGAGTTGGAATCAGGGCTACGGCAACTACTGGAACCAGGGCTACGGCTACCAGCAGGGCTACGGGCCCGGCTATGGCGGCTACGACTACTCGCCCTATGGCTATTACGGCTACGGCCCCGGCTACGACTACAGTAAGTAGGAGAGAGGGAGGCCCATCCACTCACCCACCTGGGAGGCAGGACAGACAGTGCAGGGGCCACTGGCAGCAGGGGCTTTGGAGTCGGACGGGCCGGGCTTTGTGGCCTGCCCCAGGGGAGTTCGCTCTGGTGAGGAGTCAAGCGCCTGGCACAGGGGTAAGTAAGTGCTCAGTAAGCCCAGCTGCTATCATTGTTATTCTTGTCCCTAGGTCAGGGTAGTACGAATTACGGGAAGAGCCAGCGACGTGGTGGCCATCAGAATAACTACAAGCCATACTGAGGCTTCGGCAAGAGGTGCCCGACCAACCGCACACGCTTTGTTTGGATATCGAGTGAACACAATTATGTACCAAATTTAACTTGGCATCCTTTCTATGGCCTGTCCCATGTGCATCTTATTTAAAATTTCCCCCCTGGAAATCACTCTCCTGTTTACTATTTCCAGAGCTCTAGTTGTTTTAGGCAGCGTGTGGTGTCTCAGGCCAGAATGGCACTGTGGGCTGATTTTATTCCTGGTTAGACCAGAACCAGATGGGAGGGTCTGCTTCCCACTGCCGCCCTGCAGCCTGGACCTGTGGACCCTGGTTGTAAAGAGGTCTATCTTAGAAAACCAGTGTCACCTTTTTTCACCTTTTAATTTTATATTATTTGTGTCATACATTTCCTGTAATGGAAGTGTTAATTTTACTGTACTTTTTGGTACCTTTTGGGAATCTAATGTATTGTAAGGTATTTTACACGTGTCCTGATTTTGCCACGACCTGGATATTGAAGCTATCCAAGCTTTTGAAATAAAAATGTAAAAACCCCCAAGCCTGGGTGCCTGTGGGATATGCTGAGAGGGGTGGGGCCATGTGCTCCAGAGCTTTCTGAGCTCGTGGCATGCTACCACATCACCCCTCTTAGTTTCCTTTAATGACTTGGGACTTCAGCCTCTTTAAAAGAAGGACATGCCCAGAGATAAAGGCAGCTGTTCATTGGGGGAGAAGGTGGTACACTGGAAGAGTCACCCCCCCCCCAGGGCAGTGGGTTTCTGAGGTACCCTGGAATACTGGTGGAAATGAGACTGTCCTACAGACAAGGGTACACCCTTCTGGCTGGCATGTAACACCCTCTTCTGACAGCGCCTATTTGCTGCTGGATTGGGGCACCTCAAGTCTGATGGCAGCAGCAGGCTGCGGTGCTAAGCAAACAAAGCCTGGTAATGGGAGTTTGTTCCCTGCCCCCTAGAAGGAAACCTGCTTCTGCTGTCTTGCCCCAGGCACCAAACACTTAAGTATTTTGGAGATTTTCTCTGGTGGGTGGAGAGAGCCCAGGGCAGCCAGAGCTGCCTCCCAGGGTTGAAACTAACTTGTGAGAAGGGGACATCACTTGGATTGGAACAACATTTATCAAAAAGGTTTGGGTTGCTGGAGTGAAGGAGCCACTGCTAACTTTAAAGAGAACCTAGTTGTGGCCCACTCACCTGGGGGGAAGGAAAGTATTGCCTCAGGGCTGGGGCCTCAGAGTCTCACAACTTCTCACTTTTTCTTCCATGTCTGGAAAAAACCGAGACTGGTTAACCTCAAGTGAAGGCTGAAGGCTCCTGCTGTCACCCTTCACCCATGTATATGGGTCACTAGCCACAGGATCAGTAACAATTACCCCAAAGGACAAAGCCAACCCTCAGGTTTCCTAAGACTCAGGTTCAACTGGAGGCCCCTCTGTACAGTTCAGTTCTGGGCCCATTCAGCCTCCCTGACTCCAGTAGGTCCTATGTCACCTCCAGTTATGTCCTGTAGGGGTTGGCCCTCAGCTTCAGAGCCCTGGAGCCAGCAGTGAAAAAGCTCAAGAGGTGAAGGCAGGGAAGGGCTGCTCTGATTTCTACCAGAAGACTGGACTTTGCCTGCTTTGCATCCCCACTGAGCTCTGATGGCACAGCACATTCTCTGCATTCAGCATCCAATTCAGTAATTATAGATTTCCAGTAGTTGGTTGAGGGAAGACCCTGGGCTGGCTTTGATCTTTCTGGGTGATTGGAAACATACAGAGGAATTTCATTTTGTGTTATCAGACCTGGATGTAAATCTCATTTCAGCTACTCAGTAGCTATTGGTGACCTTAGCTTCAAGCACAAAGCTGCGATCATTCCACAGTGGCCCTTGGGCTGGCCCTGCTCCCTTGCCCCGCACCCCTTGGTGCTGCCTGCCCGGGCTGGTGGGCAGAGGCTCAGCTCCCACCTTCCCAGGCACAGGCAAGCCCTGGACCGATCAATAGGATCCCTCCTCTCCTCCAGCTCCTTGCTCCATACTGGTTTCTAGGGATGTGGTCAGCTGTCCCTTGGGCTTCAGGCTCACCTGTCAGGATGGTATCCAGCTTTGCCACCACTTGTTGTGCGTTGTCCAAGCTGAAGCACATTGGGGGCTTAAACTTCAGGACGTTCCTCCCAGGGCCGTCAGTGCTCAGCAGAATGTAGTTGTCCTTCATCCTGTAGAATAGGACATGTGTCACAGGGCCTGCTGTTCCCCAGCCTCCAAGGCCTGCCTCCACCTTGTGGCTAGGGCTCCAGCTACACTGCTCTTGGAACCTGCCACAGCCCATCCTGCCTGCTAAACTGCCTATGCTTTGTGGCCCGGCATCAATGGCCCGTCTAGGTGCCCTGTACTTGGCCCTGAGCTTGCTGCTTCCCAGAGCAGGGTCCTTGTATCACCCATTCCTGCAGTTCTATTTTAGGTATAATTTGTGTGATGTGTGGTTTACTTAACATACAAAGAAGAAATGTCCAACATTACACAGCACAGTGACCTAGCTTCGGTCACTTCCCTGCTCCCTGCACACAGGTAACCTTCCAGTCCTAGACAGGGCTGTTGGTTTTAACTTCCAGTTCTTTTTAGGACGATGACTATCCTTGATATTCTCATCTGCACCTAAGAATCACTTTTACTATTCCACATTTACACAACCTAGGAAGGTATTTTGGACAGAGAGGGTCTGGTGTGATCATATTTATACTCTGACCCCCAACTCCCATTTTTTATTCATTTTGTTATTTTGAAGTCTCGCCAGGAGCCCGGGTGTCCTCAGTCTGCCTTCTGGCTCCCATCCTATTCCTGGCATGACTAGAAAGAACAGGTGAAGACTTCAAATCCAGCTCTTCCACCTAGCAGGGTGACTACTAGTTCTTGACTCCATCCCCAAAGACCATGCTGGGTTCCTGAGTCTGCGGAGGCTCCCTAGGGAAAGGGGTGGGTGAGTTGGCAGAGTGCCTGACCAGCAGAGATTGCATGGCTACTTAGGAAGAGTCAGTCTCAAAACTTCACAGAGGGAAAGATTTACACCACTACGTACTGTTTATGTGAATTCCAAATGGTGCACACTTTGCAATCTGAATAAGGACACACATCAAACACTAGAAGGGTTTTCTGAGGTGGGGTAAGAAGGCAGGAGTGGGCAATGGGGGGAGAGGGAATAAACAGGAAGGGGAAGGGTCCTAGGCTCAGGCCCTGCCTGGGTTCAAATGAAAGAACATGTGATCTGGGGCTGGGATTCCTGAGATGCTGATCTGTCCAGACACACCCCACCCAATGAGCAGAGTCCTGTCCATCCCTCAACTTGTTGTCTGGGAGCCCAGAGTCTGGTTCTGCCACAGTCCTTGGTGTAGCCCTGGAGAGGCCATTCCTTTTGGCAGCCAGGGCTGAGGTCCCCAGAGCTCTGGTATTTTTGCTCAGACTGAAACCTTTGCTGTGGGGCACTTTCTTGCACTTTCTCTCTTTGTGGACCTCAGGGGGTACATGGATCAGATTGGCCACCCCTTCCACCTCAGAGGCCTTGATGCCACCTTCAGTCCACCCTCTGTGGGCCCAGAGTGCCAGAAGGACAGGAGAAGCAAGAGTGAGGCGCCTGCCCCATCTGGGCGCTCCACAGGGCAAAGGCAACTTGTGTCAAGAAAAAGTACCTGGACACCAAGTAGGCAGCCTCTTCGGTTGCTGGTGTCCTCAGGGCCTCATCTTTGATCAGATCCACACCAATGAAGAGCCCGACACCCCTGTAGCAGAAGGTGACATCTCAGAAGGCCAGCACTGAGGGACTAAGGGTCTGGCATGTGTCCCCTGCCTGGGCCTCTGCCAAATCTCATCAAAAAGTCCACCAGGGCTCGTACCTCTGCCTGGGGAGGCTAAGGGCTGCAGGGACCCTCAGAGGGGGTGAAACAGTTCTGAGAAATAACTGTGAAGGGAGGGTCCCTAATGTGGGTGGAAGAAAGGTTAGGGGTCAGAGCAATTTGACCCTGGCTTTCCTTCCGTAGAAGTGCCATTGCTCAGTGCTTCAGTTCTTTCCTGTGGAGTGGAGGAGAAAAACCCCACTAGTCTAGCTGGTTAGGAGATAAAATAGTGCCAGGCCCCTGGCAGGTGCTTGGTTAGTGGGTAGTGACTGCTGCCCTGAGACTCACCTGATGTCCCCGATGATGGGATGTTTGGCTTTCTGCTGCCCCAGGAGCTCCATCAGGAAGCTGCCCACACGGGCGGCGTGGGCCTGCAGCTGCTCTTTCTCCAGGACATCCAGGACGGCCAGCCCCACAGCGCAGGACACTGGGTTGCCTCCAAACTGAGCCAGAGGACAGGGGGCATATCAGATGCCCAGTAGAGCTGCCCTCAGATCCCAAGGGCAGTGAGAAAAACTGTCACTAGCAGATCATCTTTACATGGAATAATAATGCTATTTCGGCAGAAATGAAGAAATAAAGGAACACTGGTAAAGACATAGGTTGAAAGCAAAGGGTGAAGATATACCATGCAAACAGTAATCAAGAGAGCTGGTGTGGCTGTACTGACACAAAACTTGAAGATTAAAATTGTTATTAGCAACATAAACATTTTATAATGATAAAAGTCAGCTTATCAAAAGGATATAACCATTACATACATGTATGCATTTAACAAAGCCCCAACATATGTTTTATATAAAACAAAAATTGATTAAAAAAAAGATATACAAGATTCAATAATGGAGAGTTCAATCTCATTTTCAACAATAGGACAATTAGAAGATCAACAAGAAAATAGAAGACTTGAACACTATAAATCAACTAGACCTAACATATACAGAATATTAAAAAAACCCACAAAAATCCCCAAACAAAAACAATCCCACCAGAATAAATACTCTTCTTAAGTGCATGTATATATGTACACATGAGGCCATAAAAAATGTGTTAATGTATTAACAAGCTTGAAATCACAAAGTATCTTCTACTATATCAAGAATGAAACCAGAAATAAGTAACAACACTGGAAAACTAAAATATGGTTAAACCTGAGAAAATGCATTGACGAAAACTCACAAATAATAATATACTTAACAGCGAAAAACTGAATGTTTTTCCCTAAGATCAGGAACAAGACAAAATGTGTTGGAGGTTCTAGGCCAGTTAGTCAAGAAAAAGAAAGAAAAGGCATTCAGAATGGCAAGGAAAAAGTAAACTATATTTATTCACAGATGGTATGATTTTGTACACAGAAAACTATAAAAAATCCATAAAAAACAATTAGAATTAATAAATACATTCAGTGAGGTTGCACAATGCAAGACCAATGTCCAAAAATCAGTTGTATTTCTATACACTAGCAATGAAGAATCTGAAAATGAAATTAAGAAAATTCCATTTACAAAAGCATGAAAAAGTAAAATAGGAATAAATTTAACATAAGTAGTTCAAGACTTACAATTAAAATCATAAAATATCACTGAATCAAATAAAAGACCTACATAAATGGACAGATACTATGTTCATGGATTAGAAGGCTTAATATTGTTAAGATGGCGGTACCATGGTGATCTATGGATTTGATGTAGTTCCTATCAAAATCCAAGCTGCCATTTTGTAAAAAATGACAAGTTGATCTTGAAAATTCATATTGAAATGCAGAGGACCCAGAATTGTCAAAATAATGTTCACATATTTCCTAATTTCAAAACATACTACGAAGTATAATAGTCTAGACAGTGAGCAACTGTCAGAAGGACAGATATTCAATCAATGGAGTAGAACTAAGAGTCCAAAAATAAACCTATAAAACCCATATATTTATGGTCTATTGATTCTTGTCAAGGGTGCCAAGACTATTCAATGAATAAGAATAGTCTTTTCAGCAAATGGTGGTGGGACAACTGGGTATTTACATGCAAGAGTCAAGTTACCACCTACCTCCTGCCATATGCAAAAAATTAGCTCAAAATGGACCAAAGACTTACAAGTAAGAACTAAAAGGATAAGACTCTTAGAAGAAAACAAAGGTTAAGTCTTATGACCTTTGATTAGGCAATGGTTTGTTAGAAATGACTTCAAGGCACAAGCAACCAAAAAGAAAATAAATTGGAATTAAACAAAATAAAAAATTTTTGTGCTTCAAGGGATACCATCTATGAATGTGAAAGACAACTCAGATAATGGGAGAAAATATTTGCAAATCATACATCTGATAAGAATCTAGTATCTAGGATATATGAAGAACTCTTATAACAAACAGTGTATATAAATATATGGTCAACAATAATCGTATGAAAAGAGATGAAAAGATACTTGACATCACTAGCCATAGAGGAAATGCAAATCACAGTGAGATACCACTTAAGACTCACTAGGATAGCTATAATAAAACAAAGTAACAAATAATGGTGAGGATATAGAGAAACTCAGACATTGCTGGTCGACAAGTAAACTGCTACAGCAGCTTGGGAAAGTGTTATGCCTCAAAAAGTTAATCCTAGAGTTGTAATATGACCCAGCAATACCACTCATACACTCAACAGAACTGAAAACATATGTCCATACAAAAACTTGTAAGTGAATGTTCATTGCAGCATTATTCATAACAGCCAAGACAGGGCAACAATCCAAATGCTCAATAGCTAAAGAATGGATACATGAAATGTGGCAGAGACACAATGGTATACCATTCAGCCATAAAAACGAATGAAGCACTGATTCATGCAGTTACGTGGATAAACCTTGAAAACATTATGGCACATGACAGAAACCAGACACAAAGGGTCACATGTTGTGTAATTTCATTTATATGAAATGTCAAAAATAGGCAAATCCATAAAGACAGACAGAAGGTTAGGGAGTCAGGATTCATAGAGAGAAGGCAATGGAGAGTGACTGCTAATGGGTATGGGGTGATAAAAATAGTCTAGAATTAAGATAGTGGTGATTGTTGCACAATTTGGGGAGTATACTAAAAATCCCTGAATTGTACTTAATTTGAAATTGAATTTGTATCTGAAAGTAAATTTTATAGTATGTGAATTATATCTGAACTAAAAAAGAATCAGTGACTTCAGCTTTTTTAACAGCAACTCTGCATGCAAGGTAAAAATGGAAAATATTTGTAAAGTATTTAAGGAAAATAACTAGGGCCTAGATTTTATATTTAGCTAAAATATTTAAACATCTGGGCTTGATAAAAATATTCTTAGGCATACAAAACTTCAAAAGGTTTGCAATATAAAGTCTTGCATAGAAAATAATTTGGGATTAAATACTTCTAATACAGATACTTAAATAAAATAGGAAAGGTTAAAAGAGAAAACTATATTGAACCAAACTGTTCATAAGTCTAAATTTATCAAGTTATGTTAAATTTAAATTGTCTAAAGTCATTTTAAAATTAAATTTTAATAGATTTGGACAAAAAGTCAAATTCTAGATATATGAGGGTTCAAAGAAACACCTAAAGCATGAGCATACACGAAGGCTGGAAGTAGGAGGGTAGAAAAGTATATATCAGGTAAATGATAACTGAAAGAAAGCTGGAGTATCTTTATAATATCAGATAAAGTAAAATAAGATCAAAATCATTATTAGGAATGGAAAAGATCATTCCATATGATAAAAGATTCAATTCCTGGAAAACTGGACAGTCATATGCTAAAGAATGAAACTTAATCACTATTTTACACTATATAGCAAAATTAACTTAAACACCTGAACATAAGACCTGAAAACATAAAACTCGTAGGTGAAAATATAGGTGGTAAGCTCTCTGACATTGGTTTTGTCAATAATTTTTCGGATTTGATACCAAAAGCAAAGGCAACAACAACAAAAACAAGTAGGACTACATCAAACTAAAATCTTCTGCATAGCAAAGGAAACCAACAAACAAAATGAAAAGGCAATTGACCAAATAGAAGAAAATACTTGCAAATCATATATTTGATAAAGACATAATGTCCAAAATACATAAAGAATTCATACAACTCAATAGCAAAAAACATACAGTATGATTAAAAAACAGGCAGAGGATCTGAATATTTTTCCAAAGAAAACATACAGATGGCCAACAGACATATGACAAAATGCTCAACATCACTAATCATCAGAGAAATGCAAATTAAAACCACAATGAGATATCACCTCAAACCTGTTAGGATGACCAGCACCAAAAGACAAGAGATAACAATTGTTGACAAGGATGCGGAAAAAAGGAACCCTTGTGCCAAGTTGGTGGGATTGCAGATTGGTGCAGCTACTATGGAAGACTAGAACTACCCTATGACCCAGCAATTCCACTTCTGGGTATTTATATGAAGGAAAGGATAACTATCTCAAAGAGATGTCTGCAACTCACGTTCACTGCAGCATTGTTTACAATAGCCAAGACACAGAAGGAACCTAAGTGTCTGTTGATGGATAAATGGATGAAGAAATTGTGGTGTATGAGCGTGCACACACGCAGTACACATGCATGCACACATTTGTACAGCAGAACACTGCCATTTGTGACAACATGCGCTCATACCTTGAGGGCATTATGCTGACTGAAACAGAGAAAGAAAAGTACTTTATGATTTCACATATATGTGGAATCTTAACCCCCCAAACAAACAAACAAACAACAAAAAGACTGAACTCTTAGATAAAGAGAACAGATTTGGTGGTTGCCAGAGGGCAAAATGGGTGAAGTGGTCAAAAGGTACAAACTTTCAGTTATAAAATAAATAAGTCCTGGAATGTAATGTGCAGCATGGTGACTATAGTTAATAACCCCATATTGTATATTTGAAAGTTTTTAAGAGAATAGTTCTTAAAAGTTCTCTTTACAAGAAAAAAATTTCTACCTGTGTAACATATGTTAACTAGACTTAACTGTGGTGAACATTTTGAACGTTATGCTGTAAACTGGAAACTAATGATGTTATGTCAATTAAACCTCAATTTAAAAATAAAGATTTGATTCCTAATGAAAACATAGAAATAAAAAATATGTATATATTTAATAATTTCAAAATGTATGAAGCAAAAATTGACAAAAATTGATCAGTTTTTCATCATATTTTGAGATTTCAATACACAGTTCTCACTAGTAGGTTAAGTAGAAAAAAAATTCAGCAGGAAGTTTCAAACAACATAATTAGTAAGAGTGACCTAAGAGAGATTTAGAGTTCTGCAAACATTTAGAAAACACACATTTTTCTCAAGGACAAGGTGAACAATCAAGTACCAGATCACCAACACATTTTACAGAATAAGTATCAAAAGAGGAAGTATCACAGAAGATGTGATTTTGACCTCAGTGTTGTTAGTTGGGCATTTATAAGAAAAAAGAAAAACCTAGAATTGAATGATAATGCGGTGGTTCTCAAACTTTTGGCATCAAAATCCCTTCTGAGAATCCTATTCTCAAAAATTATAAGAACCCCAAAAGCTTTGTTATGTGCATTTTATCTATTAATATTTACTGTACAGAAATTGAAACTGAAAAATTTGAAAAATATTAATTTTAAGTATGCCTTTTAAAAATAATTTAAAAACCAGTGCATGTTATCATAACATACATTTGTGAAAATAACTATAGTTACACAAAAAATTAGTGAGAAATGGCCATGTTTGTATGTGTTTACAAATCTCCTAAACGTCTGGCCTAATAGACAGTGGGATTCTCGTGTCTTCAGCATTCGATCTGTTATGGTATCATGTAGCCTCTAGAACACCCCATTGTGAGATAGTGAGAGTGAAAAAAGCAAATAGCATGTTACTATTATCAAAGCAGATTTTACTTTGCAGACCTCTGAAAGGTCTTGGAGATCCTTGGGGTCTGGATCACATTTTTGAGAATTTCTGCAATAATGGAATAATATATATTAAAATTTTCAGGGTAAAAAGTAAAAGTTGTGCTTTAAGGGAAATTTGTAGGCTTAAATATTTATATTAATAGAGAAAACAGTTAAGTATTCATTTTAAGAAATTAGAAAAGAACAAAAGAACCCCAAAAAAAGCAGAAAGAAAGAAGACTTGAAGAAACAATATTGTAAATGAAAAGGGATCATAATTATAAAGATGAAAACAATATTAAGAAAGTATTAACAATTATCATAGATCAACAATTTTGAACACTTGGGTGAAAGAGAAAAACTCCTAGGAAAATATAACTCACTAGAACTCAAGAAGAAATAAAAAGCTTCAAGAGTCCTATATAACTAAAGTCCTTTGTGTATGTGTGTGTGTGTGTGTGTGATTATTTGTGTATGTATACATACACACACAAATGTGCACACATACAGAGACAGAAACTCCCACAAATAAGAAAAGCACTGGTAACTCAATCAAAAAGCGGGAAAAAGAAATAACAGGCATTTCACAGAAGATGGAACACATGGCCAATAAACATATGAAGAGATATTTCACATAACTTTTTTTTTTTTCAGACAAGGCAACCCTTGGTTGATCTCACAGATTGCAAGGACTTTGTCAGCTTACAGTCCCTTATTTTTTTTATTTTTTATGCCTACAGCACCTGGTCTTCCTAGGTGGTCTTCCATCCAAGTACTAACCAGGCCTGACGCTGCTTAGCTTCTGAGATCAGACGAGTCACATAACTTGAAATCAGGAATGGCATATCAAGACCATTCCTTGATTTACCCCTCATGTGACTGGCAAAAATTAAATGCTTCTGAAGAAGACAGAGACCTACAGAATCTCTTGTACCTACTGGTGGGGTGTTAACTTATAACCTACTATGGAAAACAGATGTCATTGTCTCCTAACATGGAGGTGAATGATGACCCAGCAATTCCACTCTCAGGTGTATTCTAAGAACTCTTACACATGTGTAAAAAGGACTTATAAAAATGGTTCATAGCTGCACTGTTTATAACAGCAAAAAACATGGGAACAGCTGCAAAGCACATTGACAGGAATGGACAAGTCAACTGGTAAGTTTATACAATGGGATATTATAAAGCAGTGAAAGCAAATAAACTCCAGTGACAAACAATGTGGGTGATTCTTAGTAATATAATGCCAGGTGACAAAACTAATTCCCAAGACTACACACAGCATGATACACTTCTTATAAAGTTAGTTAGAGTAACTAAGGAATGTGGGATTCAGAGCGATGGCTACCTGGGCTAGGGAGGCAGGGACTGGGAGTAACCAGCATCTGGATAGATGCAGGTCACTGTCAAGGTCCTAACTTTTATTTGGGATGATGGTTTCTTAGATGCCTGGATCATTAATAAAAGCTATGCCGGAACAGAGGATGGGTCTTTTAAGAACCAAGGATGACATAATTTAACCATGTGAACTTCAAGTAAGACAAAGAAATAAAAACCATGCTCTTGCTCCACTGGGTTGTGTCTTTCACCTGACATGACACATTCCTTCCTCCTAAAGAAGGCCAATTCTTTCTCACCCCCTACATCTGCACCAGGCCTCCCCTACCCCTCCCGCACCTCTCCACCCTCCCTCCCTGTGTCTCTTGTGCTTTCCTGGCCCTGTGAACACCCAACTTCCATTAAGCCCTTCTCTGCACCATTGCCATCAGGAGTCTATGAGCCCATCTCCCCCTGAAGGTGAATGTGTCCAGAACACAGGACAGAGGCTCTTTTTATGTGTTGCCTGGGCAGAGAGAGTTATCAGAAAGCACCAGTCCTCGTACTAACCGCCTTCTCTGTCAAATCTCAACCACCTTGCCAAACCTTGATATATTTCCGGTCCTACTTCAAACTGACCCCTTTTTGGGAAGTCACAGTGAGTTCTTCTTCCCCTTTACTCTCTGTCCCTCCCTGTTCATCCCTGTGGCCCGTGCCTGGATTTGGGCCTTCTCCTCTGTTGCCTGGACCAGTTGCCTACCGCCACTCCTTTCTCCACACTGATCACCAGAGATCTTTCTGAGGTATATTTCAGACTCATCTCTCTCTGACTGAAACCCTTCCATGGTTCCTCTCTGCCCTCAGGATCAGCTGAGACTGCTTGGCTCTTTACAATGGGGACTCTGGTGACCACCATGCCTCCACTATATACCTGTGCTCTTGGAGCCACCAAACATGCTGTGTCTTCTCCTGCAACCCAAGGCTCCACCTCACTTATGAAAAGCTCTGGGCCCCACAGTCCAAGGCCAGGTAACCATGCCCACCCCTAAGCTCCTACTGCAGAGTCTGTTAATTGTAGACCATCACCCAGACAGACAGCTGCTCATGTTCCTTAATCAGCCCTCAGCACAGGGCCTTCCACATGGCAGGTGACTTCTGCCAGAAGGGAGAGGGCCTCCCATATTCTCTACATTTTATGAGGCATCATCTTTTGAAACAGCTTTTGAATTTTTGCTAATTTTTAAAGAGATTTTATTTTTTTCCTCTGACCTACTATATCAGCCTCCTGCCCACCATGACAGTATCTTAGAAGTCTCTGTGGTGGCACAGTGCCAGGCCTGTGGCCTTTGCTCATTAAGGACAAGCAGGCTGCCTGGGGCCTTCCAGAACCCATGGTGCTCCTTGGCCCTGGAGCCTGTACTCACCGTGTTGAAGTACTCGACGCCGGTGGCTTCAAATGCCCTCGCCACAGCTTGTGTTGTGGCCACGCAGGCTACAGGGTGGCCATTGCCAATGGACTTGCCCATGGTGACAATGTCAGGGACAAAGTCTTTCCCCTGTAGCTGGAAGGCCCAGAAGTGCTTGCCTACTCGGCCAAAGCCCACTTGAATCTCGTCTGCGACAAAGACCCCTCCAGCTCTGCGGATGTACCTGTGGCAGAGGACAGACCGCTGCTGGGGGGCTGTGGTTAGAGGGATCAGAGCAGGAGCTGGTAGGTCTGGGGACTCCGAATCCTAGCTTGGTCAATGGTGAGGCAGGGCCTTAGGCAGAAGGCTGGCCTTTGAGAGGCCACTATTTCTTCAGGGATTTGAAAAATCTGGCAAACAGGTGAGGCTGAAGTTGAAATTTGGAAGAAAGGTTTGGAAACCCCATCACAGCCCTGGCTTCCTTGGGGTGGCCCCTCCCACCTACTCACTCTGCCACTTCTGGGAAGAATCCAGCAGGGGGAATGACCTGCCCTCCCACGCTGGGCAGAGACTCGGCAAAGAACGCAGCAATCTGTGGACAAGATGGGATATCGGGAACACTGCCCAGAGGTGCTGAGTGGCAAGCCAAGGGAATCCTGCTAATGCTGGCCCTAAGCAGGATAAGTGACTGTCATCGCTGCATCCCTTACTTTGGGCTCCACATCACATCTGAGGGTCTCTGACTCAGTTTTCTTTCAGGCCTCCAACCAGCTCTTACGATGTGTATGCTTCCAGACCCTTGTACTAAGCACATCCCAGATGACATCCACTGGTGTCTCCTCCATTAGCCTGTTCCTTCCCTGCCACTATGTGGTGACTCCTATCCTTCCCATCTAGGGCATAAATCTGGCCCCACCCCTGGTTCAGCCCACTCCTTCATCCATCAAACAGCATGACCTGACCACCCAATGTCGTCTCTGCACCCACTCCCTCTCCCTGACTTGGACACGCCTGCCTCCATGCACACCTGCCAGTTCCTGCCTCGGCCTCCTGCAGGCATCTTCGGACTGGCTGCCTCTTCCAGCACACCCTCTACTGTCAGCAGTGACACCAAATCCAGACACTGAGCTTGTCACTGTCTCATTTAAAACCCTCGAATGACCCCTTTTGCTTACAGCAGTGACTTCCAAACTGTGTTCTGCTTTGGAGCTCCTCAGTAGCTACTGATAGGATGGGGGAAAGGCCAGCGGGGTGGAAAACTGGTTCCTACCCATTTTGCCACCAGAGCAACCTCTTCCGGTTTTACATTTGTGGGGGTAGAGCATCTGAAACACATAGGCCAGGCTTTCCAGATCTGGCTCTGCCAACCTTCCTGGCCTTGTTGCCTGCCTGTCTTTGCCATATATCCTGCGTGTGGCTGTCACTACTTCACTGAGGCCTCCCAGACAGCCCTCACACCAATTGCTAACGGCCCCCTCCCCTCTGTCACCATGGCTACTGCTCTTCCAGAATGTGACACATCATTCCTGTATCTGCTACACTGCTCTGGGTTGGGTCTCCCTCTTGCCCACTTGCCCTTGGGCTGGACTTCATTCAAGTGCACCCCTCTGAAGGTTTGCCATGACCTCTGGCATATGGTCTTTCCGCCTCTGCAGTCTCATCTCCTGCCCACTTAGCCTGGCCTCCTACTCTAGTGGCCCCTCACCTCCATGCAGGCCACCCCATTTAGGGCGCCTTTCCTCCTCTATGCCCCACCCCACCTTGAAGCTACTCCCACCCACATTATGTTACTACAACCAGGCAGCACCTGCTCCAAGGACCCTCCCCACACCCACACTGGTCCATCCTGGGCCCCGGGATTTTTGAGCACCTAGGACACATCTCTAAACTCTGCTGATCACTTATCTCCTCACCACCCTAGATTCCCAAAGGTGGGCCCTGGTTCTGAGTCTCTCAGGGTTCTCACTCTCTAGCACCAGCTGGCAACAGAAGAAGTGATGTTCACTGTTTGCTGGACCCACACAGATGTGGTTACCTTCCTGCCCTGCTCCCGTGCACTGCTGACCACGCGTTTCAGCTCACCGGCATAGGCCTCAGCTGGACTGGGGTGGTCCTCCCGGTAGGGGCCCCGGTAGGTGTCTGGGAGAGGTGCCTATGGGGAGTGACAGCGCCGTGTCATCCATGCTGGGGGTGGCACCGACCTGTTGCCCCCTGGGCTGTGCATACCACATGGACCCACTCCTTCTGGCCATCCAGGTTCCGGAACTTGTAGGGGCTGATGTCGATCAGGGAGCTCAGGTGACCGTGATAAGCACTGGGGAGAAGAGATGGTGGGCTGAAGTTCAGGTGGCACATGTCCTGGGCCTGGCCTTGACAACTGTCTACTTATCTCAGCCCCCGAGTCCTCAGGCTGGGGACGAGCACGGGCTGTGGAGTCAGCAAGACTTCCTACGAGGCCGCTCACTAGCTGTGTAATGGTGGCTGATTGTTAGCGCCCCTGAGGTCAGCCCCCTCCTCTGTGAAGTGGGGGCTTCTCCCCAGGGCGTAATGAGTCTGCAGTGTGCTACGACTCTACACCTGGGCCTGGGCACAGCAGATCTCAGTACACAGGACCCACTGTTGGAAGTTTTGATTTCTCAAATGTGGGACCAACTCTCTCCCACTCCTAAAGCTTTCTCTGCTCCCCAGAAGCTGCCCTCCCAGAAGAGAGATCCTGGAGAAAGAGCCCCCTGGTGTGTGAGGTGTCTCTGTAGCCATGGCCCCTCATCCTTCCTGCCCAAGACATCCAAAGTCAGAGCCTCACTGATCCTCTGGAAGCGGTGAGCCCAGGCTTCTAGGAACAGCACTTACTGGTCTAATACCACCACATCCCAGTGTCCTGTGTACTGGCGGGCCAGCCTCAGGGCTAGGTCATTGGCTTCTGACCTATGACAGAAAAGGTGAGCACTTCTCAGACAGCTGTCCAAGGGCTTTCCCTCCTGGAGACCTGCTTCCTACAGAGAAACCTGAGGAAAGGAGGAGCTCTGCCAGCAGCAAGAAGAATCTCAGGACACCATTTGCTAGTCATTTGATAAAAATTTATCAAATGCCTTCTATGTACTAGGAGCTGGGGGTGAAAATAGTAAAACAGACAGGCACTGACCCTTCTGGAACTTACATTCTAGCATGTGCCATGTAAGCCAGAAAAACAAAGAAAGGAAGGGTAATCATTTTCATAAGCACCCCGGGAGAACCAGATGGGGCCCTATTTTAGAAGAAGGGGTGTTATGAGCTGAACTGTGTCCCGCAAAACTCATATCTTGAAGCCCTAATCCCCAGTCTCCCAGGTTGTGGCTGTATTAGGAGACAGGGCCTTTAAAGAGGTGATTAAGTTAAAATGAGGCCATCAGGATAGGCCTTCATCCAACCTGAGTAGCATCCTTATAAGAGAGGAAATTTGGACACAGGAAAGACCCCATGAAGACAGCAAAAAGGTGGCTGTCTGCAAATCAAGGAGAAAAGCCTCAAAGAAACCAAACCTGCTGACACCTTGATCTTGGATCTGGCCAATAACTGTGAGAAAACAAATGTCTGTTGTTTAAGCCTCCCCATCAGTGCTATTCTGTTATGGCAGCCTGAGCTAAGAAAGGGAGTCTGGGAAGGAATCTAAGAGGAGGCAACACTGGCGCTGAGTCCTCAGCAGGAAGTTTCCAGGCACAGTGAGCAGCATGCACAGAAACCCTGTGAAGGAAAACAGCTTGAGGTGCTCAGGGACTAAGAGAGGGCAAGGAGGGTGAGGGGCCGCGTGGGAGCGGAAGTGGGGAGGGGTGCAGGGCCACGCTCTTGTGGCCTTGGAAGGGGCTGGGGTTTCTTCTCAGTGCCCTGCTAAGCTACTGAAGAGTTTTAATTAGAGAATGACTCATCTACAATGTGAGGCATCTCTGGCTATGTGTGTCTAATGGAGAAGAAAATTAAAGTGGAAGTGAGGCGACGAAGAGGGAAGACACACAGGTGAGACAAGGTGGTGGCCATGGAGATGAAGGAAGGTAGATGGAATGAGAGGATGTTCTGGAGACAGGTGAGGCAGGATTGGGAGGAAGGTTTCTGCCTTGAGCAGAGATGCAGATGGGACTGCCATTTACAAGGTAAAACTGGGCAGGTGTGGTGGAGAGGGAGATGCCTTCATGGGAACGTCTGGGGTAGGAGTGGCCAGGGCCACGGTCCCACACCAGGTGTTGGCAGAAGACAATCGACTCCTGACTGTTGTCTGGATATGTGAAGTTGGAGATGTTCAAGAAGCCAAGTGGGCGGTTAGAACCAGAAGGCTGGAACACATGGGAGACATCTGAGCTTGAGACACAAATTTGGGAGCCACCAGCACATGGCTGATATGTAATACCATGGCAGTGGATGAGCTCAAGCAATAAGAAGGCTCGAAGAGGACCAGCCCCGAGGAACAGAGCGGGAGGGATTGGCAAAGGAAACAGAGGAGGAGCTGCCAGAGGCTAGTGGTAAACCAGGGGTGCGTGGTGCCCCGGAACATTTCCAGAGAGAGTGGTAAGTGTCAGTGCTGCCAAGGCAGAGTAAGACAAGGGCAGCAAAGAGACCACTGGATTTGGCAACACAGAAGTCCCTGGAATCCACTGAGCAGATATGGTAGAATAAGCCAGCAAATGCCCCTCCCTCCACTGACAAAGAGGCTCCCACTCCTGGGCATGGCTTCCCCTTTCACCGGAGAGGCTCAGTCCTGGTTTCTGCCCCTACGAGGATGACCCTGGGCAAGCTAGTTCCTTTCTTTGAACTGCTGTTTCCTTATCTGTAAAATGAAGATGTAAATTCTACTTCCTAGAAATTATTGTGTGTGAGGGGTACTGATGAGCGTACTACATTAATGGGGAAGATAATCACAATTATAATTACTATAATCTAAATGCCACAACCTGCCATTTGTTAGAATGTTCTCTCTCAGGATGCTGAGCTGGTTCTGTGTACATGTCATCATCTGCCATTTCTGTCTTCACTGCCACTCCTAGTGTGAGATGCCATTACCTGTCACCTGGTCACTGGTGTCTATTCTTGCTCTTCCCCAGCCCTGATGACATCATTTGCCTAATTAAAATCCTCTGATGACTTCCTGATGCTCTCAGGAAAGAAACAGATTCTTCACTTGGCTGATAAGACCCTAGATGGTGGGTCATGCCTTCTTCCCCACCGTCCACTCGTGCCCTCTCCCCTCTCTTAGTGGCCACCTTTTAGTTCCTCAGGTGTGCCCGGGAAGCACAACCCCTCCTGCTCCAGGCCTCTGCACAGGCTGTTCTGTGTGGTGACCAATCTTGACAGGAACAGTTACGATGGAGTGGGCAGCACCCTTCCTTCCTCCTCATCTGCTTATCTCCTAGTCGGCTCTTAGTCCAGTATTACCTCTTCAGGGAAGCCTTCCCTAACCCTCTCCGAGCAGAGCAGGCAACCTCCCACCCGCCACTGCTTCTATGCCTCACTATATTCTGTACTTCTCCTTCAGACAATGACCTCTCTTCAAAATTTTGTGTTTCCTTGAAGATTCACTTGATGTTTTTGTTCCTTTTTGAGTGAGTGGAGGAAAGGAATTTGGGCTGCAGCCCCCAGCACTATGCCTGTGCACTCCTACGCACTCCTAAGGCAGAAATAAAGGAACCCATCACCTCGTAAATCCCAACAAGGATCCTGGAAGGGAGGTAATGGCATCCCTTTCTAAGAGATTAGGAAACTGGGTTGGACAGAGGAAGCACCACATTTTAGAGCCAAGAAGCCCAGGCCCCACACAGAGAGAGCAACCTTTCCTCCAGTCCACACTAGGTGGGCTACACTAGGCTGTGCACACATGAGCACCTTCCTTCGCTGTCATCTCACTCTCTTGCTGGGGATGGACACAATGCACTTACCCAGAATTCAGGAAATAAAACACAGAGAGCTTCTCCGGCAGGGTTTCAGACAGCCTCTGTGCGTAATCCACGATGTTATCATGCAGGTACCGGCTGTTGGTGTTGAGCACCTGGTTCTGTTCATGTGCTGCTTGCACCACGAGAGGGTGGCAGTGCCCAACTGGAAGAGGGCCACCTCCATCACACAGCTGGCTCCGCTTGGCCGATCCCAATGGGCTTCCCCCAGTCCCAACCCGGCCAGAGAAGATGCAGTTATGGAGGGAGATGTGGAGAGGAAAGGGGATTCTGAAGACAGTGTGGGGGTGGGAGACAGAGATGCCAGTTCTGGAACATGAGACTTAGAAAGGATTCCCTGAGACTCTGCAGAAACCTTATCTAGAAACCCGTGTCCTTGGTGGGGGATGGTTTGGGGTATGGAGGGGGTTGGGATGGACCTCACCAGTCAGTGGGGCCTGGGGTAATGACTGCCAACTGCCAGAGGTTATGCTAGCAGCAAATACATGTTGGCAGCTCCCTAGGTGCCAGGCATGCTCAAAGCCAATTACATGAATTAACTCACTGAATCCTCTGAAACACCTTGAGGTGGGTACCTGGTATTATTACATCTACTTTGCAGATGAGCAAACTAGGGCACAGAGCATTAAGCAACTTGCCCAAGATTACAAGTTAACAAGTGGATAACAGGCTATGAATCCAGACTACAGTCCCTGCTATTAGCTTCCACTTTACTAACCTCCAAGGTGCCTGCTGAGTCAGAGACTTGCTTTCCCTTCATCAGTCCTAGTAGCTCCAATTGGATAACCAAATTCCTACTTCAGTTTCCTTTCCCAGGACCTGAGACGGTCACTGGGACTGAAGCCCTGCCATGACCCCCAGTACCTGGCCAGGACCCTGCTGTGTTGCTGGTCATGGCTGGGCTGACTGCTGCTCTCTGTGCTTGCCATTGCCTGCTCTGTGACTCCAGCCAGGTTTAAAACAAATCCCACTTGGAAACTTCTAGGGCTACACCAGAAAGCCTGGGCTTCCTCTGCTCAGCTCGACCCAGGCTCTCCACTCTGTACCTCAGGCCTACACTTGGACCAAGTTCACAGCCACAGCCTCCTTTCCTGGTCTGGGGGATGGTACTGACCGTGAGCCACATTGTTGATGCAATCGATGTATTCTGCCCCCTGTTCATCATACATGTACTGCCCTTGGCCCCGGACAATCTTAATAGGATCCTCGGGAAAAAAGAGTCTGCAGGAAGAGCTGTGGAGATAAGGCAAGGGGTGGACAGCCATGTCTGAAACTCTGAAGGGAGAAGTCCACCCTTCACAGGCCTCTCCACTCCTTCCAGTTTCTCAAAAGGATAAAAGTTTGAAGGGCACAGTGTTGCTTCCCTGCATCTAGTTCCCCCACTCCATAGGGGACTGACTGGAAAGAAGAAGAGGGAGTCGCTAAACTAAATTTCTTAAGTCATATAAAGGCTATATGGTCTCATTCATTTCCGCATGTGCCCACATCAATCCCTTGAATCGCGGGAAAAGGTGGCTGCCCCAGAACCACAGGGCTACTTAAGGCAGTTTTTACTTGCTGGGATGGGTGTGAGGGAGGGCACCCCCATTAGGTGGCTGGCTCAAGGCCCTCAATGGTTCTTGCCAGCCAATTGACCCTGTTGCCCTGCTGGCTGCCAATCCCATGCTTAAACCCGAGACTGCCTCGTGTCCCATGTCCCAATAAGAGCCCTTCACACAGGTCTAGGGTAGAAGTTCTCTAGGGTTGCTTGTGAAACGGCTCCCCACCCTCCGTCTGAACTTTAGTCCCTTGCTGGGTCACTCTCACTCCAGGCCAGGTCCTGCTTAGGGCCGCCCCTGGGCAAAGTCCTCCTGGGTGCCAGGCAAAAGCTATTTCTGGGGGAAAAGGCTGCCAAGAGGCCGCAGTGACTGCAAGTGGGCTTGGCTTATGAGCTGCAGCGCGGGCTGCGGGGGACGGCGGGTGGGGGAAGCAGCTGCCCAGACGCTGCACAGGACCGAGGCTCGAGACGCAGACAACCAGGGCCGGGCGAGGCCGGGCGGAACTGGGGTCAGCGGGCTCCGCGCCGTCCGTGCGTGCGTCGTGCGTGCGCGCCGCCCACACCGCCCTCTTTGTACCTGAGCAGCTGTCGCCTCCGAGCCAATGTCTCGGCCTTCTCGCGCGGATTCGCAGCCATGGCGCCTGGCAGCAATCCATGGAGACGAGCGCAGAGGCGCCGCGGCCCCGCCCCGCCCCGCCCCGCGCCGGAGAGCCCGCCCCGCGCCGGAGGGCCCGCCCCGCCGCGGTTCGTTGTGTGTTTGTTAGTAAATTCGTTCCTCGAACGAACCTGGAGAGCTTCCTATCGTTTTCCCTCTACCGGAAAGGTCTCCAGGTGAGTCCTCCGCGGCTCCCGCACCTGAGCAGGACTCTGAGCTCCGGCAGGACTCGCCCAGGTCCTTGGGCTTAGTCTCTGAGTGGCCTTCCAGGTGCATAAAATGCGACGCGCCCTCCTGCGTGTTCACTGGGACTCCAGGCCGGATGAGCACGGGCTGTATCAGCGCTTAGAGAGTGTTAAAGTGTTTAGGCAGGAGAAGAGTTGGGAGGCCTCCTGAGCCTTGTGGTAAGTACATGGCCAGAAAACAGAGGCCCAGAACTAGGAAGGGCTTTGCTGTCAGACACACAAGTGTGCTGCACAGGTTGGACTCCACTCAGGTCTGCCTGACTCCCAGTCTAGGGAGTGACAGGAAAACGCCTCCCAAGGGGCTGGGAAGCTGGGATAGCAGAGACAGGACCCCTCCTTGTGTGGTGCTGGGACTTTCTGCTTCTCTGAACTCTAGAACAGGCCTGAGGTTACAGCCTCTGTTTTGCTCCCTCATATCCGATTTCATCTCTTCCCCCATAAAACTAAAATGCTTAAGGCAAGGCCTTTATTAAAGAACATTTGGAATTTCTTTTTCCTTTTGCATTGTGGTAACAAGTTCATAAAATTTACCATTTTAGCCACTTTTAAATGTATAGATCAGTGGCATTCAGTACTTTCACCTTGTGTAACCATCACCACCATCCACTTCCAGAACTTTTTTATTTTGCAAACTGAATGGAGTTTCTTACTTTTAATTGTACAACTGAAATGAACCTTATATGATTATTGAAAAAAAGATTCTTCCCAAATTAACCAAAAAGTCCTCTCACATACATGGGAGTGGGGCTTGATCCTCAGAAAAGAAGTATAGGTCACAAGCAACATTTGGGGGTCCATCTTTGGCCCTGTCTTGAGCTCAAACACAAGTCTGTCTGGTGGCCCAGGGAAGCTCAGAGAAGTCAGGTTGGCTCAGGGCTTTTTCAGCCTCAGAGTGAAGGATGAGAAGGCAGCAGCCAGGCTCAGCCCACATCTCACCTACTCCTGGTATGTCCATGGTCAGGAGGCAGTACAGTTGTTGGTCAGGCCAGGCCCTCAACTGGGACATTTCTTTGGCCAAGAGTATCTACAACGTGGGTCAGACAACACCAGGAAGCCTCTCTTTCCTGCTCTGAAAAGCCTTGTTCTTCCTACCTCTGGCTTCAGCCTAAGCAGTCTTCTGTCTATGATCTCATGCTTGGTCTTCAAGGTGTCTTTGGAGGCCAGGAGGGCAGGGGATAGGAGGAAGTTTCTGAGTCAAGATTTGAACCCAGGGCATGGTGTTTCTCAATGCAGGCAGCACTGGCATTCACAATGAGATGATTCATCACTGGGTAAGTCTGTCCATGTGTTTCATATGTTTGATCT
The DNA here is from genome assembly GCA_004027375.1 of Macroglossus sobrinus. NCBI lineage: Eukaryota > Metazoa > Chordata > Mammalia > Chiroptera > Pteropodidae > Macroglossus > Macroglossus sobrinus. Next base: position 144,951 of record PVKZ01002758.1, on the reverse strand, counting down.
TCCTGGCCTGCCCACTGAATGCCAGGAGTGTCTCCAGTCATTGTGACAAAAAAAAAGCATCCCATGCAGAATCCTAGGGATCAGGAGGAGGGAAACCTGAGTCAGCCCACTCCTCTCAGGCCTCAGATTCATCTGCAAAAAGTGGTAGGAATTCTTGTGATTAGCTGCTATGGTATACAGTGGGGCTCAATACATGTACCTTCCTTTCTTCTAGAAACAGATAGTTTGAGACAAAACTGCCCTTCTTGGCGGGGAGATGTGAAACTCTCAGTCCCTAAGTCTCAGCTGTGAGGCAGGGCACTTACCTATGTCTTAGTTGGGACATCGAACAAGTCATTCACTCTTCTAGAGTGTCTTGCCTCCACCCCAAACTCAGAGCAGTCTGCAAACTCTAAAATTTAACGTTTGTAGACCTGAGGATACACAGGATGAGGCCACAAGGGGGCAGCAACGGGTCATGAATAGCTTTGTATTGCCCAGAGGAGCAAGAAAGCTTCCCAGGGTCTGACCTCTTTGGGGTTCTTTTTGTATTCCACACAGTTGGCCCTCACTAACCACTGACAGAATACAAGCATCATTGTCTCTTTTTACAGATGAGGTGGCAGGTTGAATTTTCTAAGGTGGCTGCAACAAGGTATGCTACCCCACATTTTCTCCTTAAAATATGATGTCGACACTTTTCCCTTGGATTGAGGGTTAACTGCTGATTGTGGCAGAAAGTGACACCATATGACTTCTGAGGCTTGGCCAAAAAAGTTGACACAGCTTCATCCTGGTCTACCTGGGCCATTAACCCTTAGCATCCAGTAGCCATGCTGTGAGAAGCCCAGACCACATGGAGAGGCCCTGAGTAGGTGTTCTAGCTATCCAATGTCCCAGCTGACAGCTAGCATCAATTGCCAGGTATGAGGGAGCTTGAGTGACAACCACCCAGTTGAGCCCATTAACTCCAGAACTGCAAGAAAAAATATAAATGGCTGTTGTTTTAAGGCAACAAGTTTTGGGGTGCTTTGCTATGCAGCAGCCACTGGTCACTGGATCAAAGGAACTCACAGGGGCTCAGTGACATGATTGATGGGCCAGAGGGCTCAGCTGGTATGTGGCAGGGCTGGGCCTTGGGACTGTGTCTTCCTAACTCTGAACCTATCTTTGCCTGATCCTGAACTACTTCCTCCGGTTTATGGGGTGGCTCTGACCCAGGAAGAGTCCTCTTGTCCCACCCTACTTTTAAGTGGCCAGGCTGAGACCTCACCCGGTGCTGCCCCAGGGGCATTCTGCAAGGACAGGCACACCTAGGCACAAATTCATGGTTTATTATACGCAGCAATATCCATCTACACAGAGAGGGGAGGTGAGTGGCTGGGCCAGAGCTGGCGGCTGGGGACCTTTGTCAGTGGTGGGGAATCCTCTTCTCGATGCTCAGGCGGCAGGCCCCTCACTCGGGCCAGCTAGGAACAAGCCCTGAGGTTCTCTTCACCTGCAGAGTTCACCTGGAGGACTTTAGGCAAGCTGACCAGAATTCTGGGAGGAAGACTTGGGGCCAGTGAGACCCAAATCTGAGCTGGAGGCCCGTCTCAAGCTGTCAGAGTCCCATCACATCTCTGCTCTGGGTAGTGTGGAGATATGCACAGGAAGCAGCAGCCACTCCATCCTGGGCCCTGCTGTCCACCACACTTGGGGACCATAGAGCTCCCTGCAGCTGAGTCCACGTGGTAGTGATCACAGTGCTTGGCCTCTATCCCTGGCCAGAGGACGTGTGTTCTTATACATGTTGGCTCCCAAGGGCCAGTGAACTTGGTGACAGCTAGACTTGCTCAGGGTGCTTTCCACAGCTGGAGGGGCTGGGTGGGAGTTTTGTCCTGCCCCTGTGAACCCAGGGTCTAGGAGGACATGAGCGGGTAGGCAGCTGGCTCTGGCTGAGTCCAGAGGCTGAGGAGGACAGGAGAAGCTGCAATGGCCATCTGAGCCTCCGGTGGGCCCCTGGGAGCTCTGGTTCTTCAGGGGCAGGTTCTTGTAGGGCAGCCGGGCAGCCAGTCCTCTCGGCTGATCAGGTGACTGAAGGCCTAACCTGGTGTTTTTGCTGAGGCAGGTATGCACCTTCATTTTCGTCATCTTTGTGGGAGAGCCAAGTCCTGTGTGTGCCCCTCAAGTACACAATTCCTGGATCGGCCTGTCCAAGTTCCTGCTAGCTTCAAACACTGATGGGCTGGGCACATGCTCAAAGGTTAAAAGACCACAGGCAGTGCATCCCATAAAAAAAGATCAATATATTACTGTTTTGTTTTTACAAAAATTAAAAATGTCCACACGGATCTGTACAGGTCGTGAGCTGTGTAGTGGGGATCACTGGAGCAGGAGGGAAAGACTGAAGGTGAGGAGGGGCTGTGAGACCCCCAGGGTCCCCTCCCTGTCCTGCCCACTTCCTTGGGAACATGCACACCCCTGCTCCCTGTTCCCAGGCTCCTGGCTTCCACCCACTCTCAGAGGGTCAGTTTGAACAAAGTCCCAGGGACCTGGATGGCTTTGTACTTGGCTGGGCCAGGCGTTGAATGAGTCCTGTGCCATCAACAGTGTGGGTTGCACACGTCACCTAGGGCCCATGGCCCCAAGCCTCAGGCCGCATAATGGGGGAGTCAAAACCAGGGTTGTGACAGGGAAGCCAGGCTATTCAGTCACTGTGTGGGGAGCTGCATACACCAGCCTGCTGAGCTGACCTCCTGACCCACATCCCCCACCACCATGTCTCCCCATTCCTCCCTGCCTATCCTTGACATTTCCTGCAAGGTACCTTATGCCAGCATCCAGGCACAGGCAGCCCGTCAGGGCCCTGAAAAGGAAAAGGTTTTCAGTGATAGAAGCAGGGTCTGGTCAGCTCTCTACCCCTGCACACTTTGCCTCGTATGTAGGGAGCTGCAGTCCAGGGAGCGGCCACAGGAGGCTGCTGGACCCCACTGAAGCAGGACTCGAGTTCCTGCTCCGTCCCCTGGCCAGCCTGGTCACAGGACATGACCACTCCTTCGTGCACTGGTCCCGAGGATGCCTCCACAGGGCTTTGTCAGGACATCTGTGCAATGGGCAGAACCAGGAGGACACTATACTACTGGGCTCATGCGGGACATCTGCTGGTTAGGTGGGCTGGCCTGGTTCTGAGGGAGTGGCATGGCTTTCTGCCTGGTGGCCGTGACAGTGGCTCTGCACTTTCATCCTGGGGTCCTGAGAGCTTTCAGGAATTGGACAAGAGTGTGTGTATAGTTCAGGAAGTAGAATCCCCCTGAGGTCCTTCCTGGTCCCTGTATCTGGATCTGAGTGGCAGATGGGTGGGAGGAGGCCGGCAGGGTGGAACCTGGGCCAGGGTTGTCTGGAAGCATCAGCTGTGTCCACTCAGCACGTGGAAACAAAGGTACGGGGTATGGGTTTCCTCAGGCAGCCTGGAGGGTGGGGTCCTGAGGAGGGACAGAGGCCACCAGGCAGCTTGGGGACCCTGGGGGATGCTGGGGCAAAAACATTTCACTCTGTTCCAAGACCCATGCATGAGCCTCAGACTCATAGGGGCGTGCATGGTACCCGGCGTGCATCCAGCAGGGGCACAGGCTGGGGCCCCCAGGGTGTGGGGAGGAGTCAGGCAGGAGTGAGAAGGGCAGGGGCAGACGCCAGGACAGCACAGCACACAGCAGGCCATACCGCCTACCGCAGGGCAGGGCCCGCTGCCCCTCGCCAGGCCACTGGAGCCTGGTGCCCCTTGCTTGCTTCCACATTTAGGGTTTTCCTGTTTCAAAGACAAAGGCTTCATGACTTGGAGGGAAGTCTTGGCCCAGGGGCTGGATCTACAGGGCCATGTTGTCCCTGGCCATCCCTGGCACTTTTTGCATATGCTCACCACTCAACTTTTCATGTCTTTTCCCCATTGCCCCCTCATAACCAGCTGGAGGTGGGGATTAACACCCCCATTGTAGGGATGAGGGCTAAGTGGCTCACTCGAGGATCTGGGGGTTTCTGGCCCTGACTGTCCTTTGGAAGGGTACATGGCTGGCAGTCCATCTCCCCATGCCCCTGGTAGGGGTGGCCAGCTATGACTATCTGGTCACATTTAGTGTGGAAACTCAGCTGTTTTGTTTCTCTGTCTTTTCTGGGCCTTACTCGTTTGATATGTAACTTCCCCTGCTTTCTAGAAAAATAGAACTGAATTTTGGTTATTTCAGGCACTGGGTCGGGTGGGGCCTCACGGACTGTGGTGACAGAGCAGGAAAGAAGAAGGCTGCAGGGAGCAGGGAACTGAGGAGTCTGGGACATGTAGAAGAGAGGCAGGGGAACAGTATGGGGCCACCAGAGAGGTAAGGGTGGTCTGCCCCTCCTCCGTGGCCAAGGAAGCTGAGTAAAGAGAGGCAGTGATCCCAGCAAACAGACTGTCCAGGCTGGGCCTCCTCTTTATAAAGGCTGTGGGTATCCCAACCTGCATCCATGGGGGCGCAGAGCAAGAGGAGCCTCTATGATGGGAGTGACAACGTTGGTGGCCCTGGCAGTGTGAGCACTCCATGGCAGGGCCAACATGGCCTCTGGGACTTATAGGTAAACTGAGAACAGGGAAGATGTTGGCAGGAGGTGGCATAGACCTGGGTTGGGTGACCCCTCCTGCTCTGACACATACCACAGGACATGGCTGGTCCAGGCCTGGTGGTCCTGGTTCACCCTTCTGGCCCTTCACTCCTTTCCGGCCAGGGATGCCGCGTTCCCCCTGAACAAGAAGGGAGATGAAGGTATGGCCATGGGTGCCATGCCCAGGATGCCTCCAACACCTCTGAGAGATGGGCTTGGGGCCTGTAGCCACCCTGCCTTACTACCCACCTCCCCGCCTCCACTTGCCCACCCTGTCTCTCTGTCTGCCTCTTGCCTCCCACGTCCTTTTTGCCTCTCCCTTCCTCTCTTCTTTCCTCCAGCCCCATCTCCTCCCTGCCTGTCCCACCTTTTCTCCACGTTCGCTCCGGTCGCCTTTCTCTCCTCGAGGTCCGGGGAAACCCTGACAAAAGGATTAAAAGTTAAACCTGAAAATAAGGTTTGGGTTTGCTCCTGTTATCTGTCCATCTCTGTCCTCTCTATCTCTGCTCTCTCCCTCTGGCCCAGCCCCAACTCCTAGGTGACACATATGCTGGGTACAAGGCTGATTTAGGGAAAAGCGTGCATTCAGGACACCTGAGCACCACTTTCCCCAAAGCAGAACACTGCCGGAGTCTGTGAATGGAAGCCCCAGGCAGGACCACTAGCAAGGGGTCTTCTATCACCGTCAGATGCAGCCAGCACTGGCCCAGGTTTGGCTGGGGACAGAGACCTTCGGCAGACCAAGAAATTGGTGACCTCTCTTTTCTGCTCTTGGCTCAAACTCCTGTATAGCCATTCACCCATCCATCCATTTGTCCAACTGTCCATCCATCCAACCAGCACTCTAAGCTTCCACTAAGAATTGGGCAGGCTGTGGTTTGCATGCTGAAGACAGAGAAACAGATGTGTTCCCTCTTGTATTTATCATGTTGTTTATTTTCTATGTCTTCTCATGTTTTGGCATCTTAAAAATCTTGCTGGCTGGGGAGAGACCATTTCTTTCAGAACTAGCCAGTTCTTAGATATGGCCAAGGACTGGGCTCGGAGGAGGCCTTTCAGATGCAAACCAACCAATCCCCCCACAGCCACCTGCTTTCTCTCTCACATGTCAGGGACTATTCTTCTGGGGAAATAGTCCCAGGCCAGGCAACAGGCAACTTGAGACCACCCCTCTAGAGGCCTGCTGGAATGATTCACAATGGGCAATCCAAAACCGTTCGCCCTGCCCAGCCTGCTGTTCCCATGGAAACCCCAATCAAAGCTCAGCCTAGGCTTTCTCTGCTCCTTTCTTCCTCCCGACTAACCTGGTGCTTCCCGGTGGGGATCTGCGTGTTATGCTATGCCTTTCTCTTTGGAAATATAATAAATGATTCTTTCAAAGGTATTGGACTCTTTGTGGCATCACACAGTCACCTCCATAAATTAAAACTCCGATGAGTACAAATTTGACACTCCCCTCAAAGTCTAACATGGTAGGCAATGGGGTACAATGTGATGATCAATGCTCAGTGACAGAGGAGTGAACTAGATGCCATGGGGTCCCAAGGAGGGAGTGCAAAGTCAGAGAGGACTTCTGAGCAGACTTCCCATTCCAGCTGGGCCTGGTAGAGTGGGGGCTAGGACTTTTCCAGGTAGAACTGGTGGGTGTGGCTTTGAGATGACACTCTGAGCTCCAGGCCTCCCAGAAGGCAGCTATGGTCACATTGCTGGTGGCATGGAGTCTTCAGCTCCACCCCAACTACCTCCCTGGGTTCAGATGTCACCTTCTCCTGATCCTTCTCATTGGTGGAGTATGGCTCTCTCAGTCAGAAGCTCAGGTTAGAGCCTTTTTCTTCCTTGTCTGCAGTTGCTCTTCAAAGTGACATTTTGTCCAGCTCTGTATCTGATCACCATTTTCCACTCATTAATCAGCCATCCATTAACTGTCCATCCATCTATCCATCCGTCTGTTCATCCATCCTTCTGTCCATCCACCTACCCACCCACTCATAAAGCACCTACTCTGGGCTGTGCATTGGGCTTGGCACTAGGGATGCAAGGGGAACAAGGCAGCTGTTGTCCCAGCCCTGGGGAAGGGGGTCACACTCAAGCCAACCAGATCAGGTTACTGTACATTCAGCATGAGGGCTGTACACACAGGAGGGACCTGATCACAATGAATGGTGAGATACTTACATCTAGTCCTGGCTCCCCGGGCCTGCCCTGAGGAGAGACAAAGAAAAGATGTGTGGGGACTAAAAAGGGGGTTCTGGGAACACAGCTGCTGCGAAGTTCCACCCTGTGAATTGTCCACAAGCCTGAACTCATCTGAGAGCAGTGACTTGAAGGGGTTGAGTCCCTAGGGCTGAGTGACACCATGGATGTGCGGAATTAAAGGATGGTGGTTACCTTTTCTCCTTTGGTTCCTGGCAGCCCAATAAGGCCCAGTGGGCCAGCTGGCCCCTGCATGGAAAAGGAATGGGTTAAGAGGCATGATGGTTATAGGAATTAGCATCTTTAAGAACAAAAGAGGCTCATGACACTCACAGGCAGGCCGCTGGGGCCTCTCTCCCCTGACTCTCCCTTCTCTCCCTTTGCTCCATCCAAGCCCTGGAAGCAAAGAGGGGGTACATCAGTTGGGGGAAGGGGTCAGACAGTTGGAAGGAAAGGAAATCTCGGGACCTGTGGGGAGCTGGGATGTGCAGGGCAGAGGGACAGGCTCCAGGCTCTGACAAGCCTGGCCCCAACTTCTTTCCTGTGCAAATAATTGGAATGAGCTGTGGGTGTGAGCATTTTACCTTTTCTCGCACACAGGCTCCCTCAAGTAATCATGGAAGGTGGTTGTGGTCACACCCATTACACAGATGAGCAAAGAGAGGCACAGAGAGGGGCAGGGATGGGCCCATTCGCACAGCCAGCAAGGGCTGACTGCCAACTGAGCCCCAGTCTTGGATTCCGTCCCTGACAGCACCTGCCTTTTCTATACATGATCTAGGGAGGCCTTGGGACAAAGCAGAATCTGAAGCAACACGTCTGGTTGGTCACATGCTCAGCCCCCTCGGCTCTGGGAGTCCATGCCTCTTAGTCCCTGAGTTGGCCTCTGAGCTGTGGGCAAGCAGTGAGGCCAGCTAGCCTCCCCATCTGTGTAGCCCCCTGGGGCAGGACATACAGGCAGGCCACAATCGAGGTTTTAATTTAAGAGCAGAGGACATGACATTATATAATAAGCACCAAACCCAAGACTTCATGCCCAGATTATAGGCCGTTGAGAGACAGGTGTACATATGGGGGGTGTGGTAGAGGGAGAAGGAAAGGGAGGCACAGAGAAAGGGGAGGGGCACAGCAGAGAGGGAAAGCAGTGAACTGGGGCCCCGGACAGAAGGAGAAGGGGGAAGAACAGAGAGCCAAGTGTGGGATTGGGGGTACCAGCTCGGGGGGATTCAGAATGTTTGGGCCCTGGAAGGATGCAGGGCTGGTCTGAGGCCAAGCTCAGGGCCCTCACTTTGCCCCTTAGCAAGGCTTTCTAGAACTGTCCAGGCTATGAGTCTGCAGCAAGTAGAGGGGTTTCCACCCATGCCCAGAACTCACCTTGGGACCCTGGATTCCCTGAAGGCCCTGGGAGAAGAGGAGAGAGCAAGTCAGGCCAGGCCCTCTTCTACTGAACATGATGGCTTGCAGGCCCCTGTGGCCTTAACCCCTGGGTTCTTCCAAGCCCAGATCATGGCTCTGCCCTCCTTGCCTGACTTGTCCCTTCCCTCTGGGAATCCTGCCCTCCCTGAACCCAGCTCCCAGGCTTGGGCCCACTACCCTTTTCATATCCCAGTGGCTTCAAGCCAAACATTCTTACCACGGGGCCTGGGAGTCCAGGGGGGCCGGGGGGCCCTGGCTCCACTATGATCTGGGCCTAGGAAGGGGTTAGAGGTAATGAGTCATGCATTGCACTGTCATCCCTCACCCACCCACACTTGAGCTCATGGGACTTTAGATGTACTTCCTGCATGATGGGCCCTGAGCCACTGCCTCCTATCTGCAGGAGGGCACTGCCTGGTGGGGGTCCCAGTGGCTGGCCTTTGGGTTCTTAGATGGAGAACCAGGTGGAGGACATAGCCTTAGGCTCCCCGTCCCTTTCCCCCACTGCTCTGGATTTAGTCAGGCCAAGTGGCCCTGCTGTTCTGAGGCTCAGGGCTCCAGCCAGCCCGGGCTGGGTGTTGTGGGGAGACCCTGGTCCTCACTGGCTCCCCTGCTTACCAGGCTGTCCTGTAGGTTGTCAGATGTCGGCTCTCCCTTCTCCCCCTTGGGGCCTTGGGCACCCTGCGTGACAGGGTGGCCTTGAGCCATTTCTGTTCATTACTAAAATCACCACCCACAGGGATCAGCACTTTCCTTTTCCTGCCCCATAGGATCCTGGCATCAGTGACTTGCCAGGTTGGCCTTTGTAGCCTAAAATAGTTTCTCCCAAATCAGCAGGTATGTAGAGAGCACAGGAACGGCGGCATGTGTTTTAGTTTTCCTGTGGGATGAGAAGTGGGGGCGGCCAGGGACTCTAGAAGCGAAGACACGGGTTCACCCGCAGCACTGTCTCTTGGACGTGAAGTGGTGGCACCGGTAGCAGCTCTTCCAAGCCAGCCACAAGAGCAATGCCCAAAACGACAATGATGGTGACAGTGGGTATTTATTACATGCTAGCTACCATTCTCAGCCCTATCTTTGTGTTCCCATATGGGGGTAGGAAATTATTACCCCCATTTTAGAGGTGGGGAAACCAAGGCCCAGGGGGCTCAGGTTGCTTGTGCAGGGTCTGATCAGTAAGAGATGGAGCAGGATGCAGACTTGGGCAGCCAGAGTGGCAGTCTAACCACCTGCCAATTTGATTCTACCGGGCAGGGCCTCCTTCCTCCACTCTTACTCAGGCCTCGGGAAGGAGACAGTGGGTCCTTCTGCAGGTGAGGAAATGGGGGTTCAGAGGGTTAGAGCAGTGAGTATTGGGAGCCAGAGCTCCCCTCCAAAGGCCCCTGGTTGGACTGAGACTGCAGATCCCAGCTGCCAGCAGGCAAACATTCACCTCGGGAGCCCACATGGGAAGAGTAGGGTGCACCCATGCCTACCCAGTCACTCACCGGGAGGCCAGGCAGGCCCATCTCGCCTGCTTCCCCTTTGGGTCCAGTTGACCCGGCCTCTCCTGGGTCTCCTTTTGGTCCTTTGGGACCCTGAAAGCCACAAGAACAAAGGATCAGTGGGGCTTAGCAGGCATTCTCCCTTCCCCCACTCCAACATGTCCCAGAGCTTTGGACAAGCCAGGCCAGACCACCACTTCCTCCTTGTGGGTCCCTGCCTCCAGCCCAGATGGCAAATGCACTGAGAGGCCTGGAAAGAGACAGAGAGAGGGCACCCCTATACCTGACTCCCTGCATGCAGGGGTACAGGTTGGGCTGAGGGAGTAGAGCAAGTGGGACCAGGCAGCCAGTGATGCCCATGGACACTGTGGTGTCCATGTAGGATCACACGTGTATTTACAGTAATACTAGTGATGACAGTATTGCTGTTAGCTAACATTTGAAGTCCCTTTGCTTCATGGCATTGGGCACTGCTGTTTTCCATGTGCAGAGTTATTTAACTCTCCCAGGCTCCCTATTACCACCCTCACCTGCCGATAAGCAGAGGCTGTCAGAAAGTGAGTGGCTTGCCTGAGGCTGCAGGGCAAAACCAGGATTCATACACAGATGGCACCCTCTGTTCTGTGGTCTCTCCAATACGCATATGCACACACACACGTGTGCGTACGTGTGCATGCGTGCGCGTACGTGTGCGCGCGCGCACACACAAACACACACACACACACACCCCACGACACCTGGCACCAGCATCACCAAGGAAATGAATGGCTCAGAGACCTTCTCTCCATCGATTCCAGGAGCACCGGGCAATCCGAGTTCACCCTGGACAGAAACAGACAGCAAGAGGGATTATGATGTCCTGTGGCCCCCAAGAGGGATCTGTGGCTGGCCTGTCTCCCCTGACTAGCACATTGTTTCTGGTTGAGTCCCTGCAGTTAGACCTCCAGGAAGGGGCCCACTAGGTGTCCAGTGTGTGGCAGGCGCTGGCCACTCCCTCCCTTCCACATCCTCAGGCCCTATGGGCTGATGCAGCCCAGAGCTATAATCTATAGGCTTAGAAACTGAGGATAGGGTTAAATGACTTGCTCCAGGCCACGCAGTCCACGGATGATGGTGGGACCAGACCCTGACTGATTTCAGTCTTGGGTTCTTTCTCCTGAGCCATGTGGGCAGGGTATAACAATGCGTATAGACCGTAGGAATGGTCACATCATCTACAGGACTTCAAGATGTCACAAGGGGCCGATTTATGAATTTCCATGTATGAATGGGGCTCCTCAGGGTGTAGTATAGCTGGGGCTGAAGAGAAGGCACCCTCTTGGTTAGGAAGTAGCAGGTCCCTGTCCCTGAGCCCCTAGCAACCATGCCAGGTTGCCAGGAGAAAAGAAGAGGGGGCACGGCAGAGGAGAGAGGGAATGCGGGCCCTAGGGACAAGGGGCTTGGGGTGCTGCATAGCTGCATGTGCACTGACCTTGGCTCCAGGGATCCCTGGTGGCCCCGGTGGCCCGGGAGGACCCTGTGTGTGAAAGTCAAGCCGATAAGTGTTTAGGCAGGACCTCCCCTTCACTGCTGGTCCACCCTCTCCACCTCTCCATGTCTAGCTGGGCTGCAGCAAGGTCAAGGGTCCTTATACAGCCTGCTTCACACCCAGCCAGGTCAGGCTTCATGTCTTGAGGGAGTCCAGGGAGGTGGCACCAGGTGTCAGTCTCCACTGCTATAGAGGGCCCAGAATCTCTCTGTTCTCAGAACTAGTTTTCCTCAAATCTAGATTTCTTCACAACACTGCCCTGCTCAAGATTCTGCAATGGCTCCCTGTTGTCTCTTGAAGTTGTCATTCAAGGTAGGGGATGGTGTCTTCGGTCTCTAGGTCTGACCTTACTCCCAAGCCTGACCTAGGCTTCCTGAAGGCTGCCTGCCCACCATGTATTGTCATCACACCCCAAACTCATGTCCTCTCCCAAAGGCCGCAGCCCCTGCCCAGGCCTTCAGCCCAACAAACTCTAGTCCTCACTCCTTCACCTTCTCCCACCAACCTGACCCCTTCTTTTTGGTGTCTCCATTGAGATGTTCCTTGTCCTACTATCTTCCTCTACCCAACCCCCTTCCTCTAGGCCCATGTCTGGCACCTACTTTTCTGGTGGTCTCCCTGCTTCCAGCTTTCCTGACACCCACTTTTATACACCTTCCACACCGTTCCCCAGCTAGCCTTCCCCAATATGTGTTTTTCTAGCATCACCCTTCTGCTCAAGAACCAATGGAGTCATTACCCCAATCTGGCACCCCACATTTACTTCCTGCCTCCCTGTACTCATATAGCTTCTCCTGTGTGGCTCCTAGCTGGCCTGGCACATATCATGCACATGTGTGCTTACGGCCACGTCTCACCACACAACATGCAGGCCAGGGGTGGGCTACCCCTACCATCCCTGAGATCTGTGGGAAATAGCTGGAATTGATGTCAAGTGGTGTCAGGCCCAGTATGGTCTCTGATGACCACCCCTCCCCCAACCCCAGCTCTCTTCCCTGGCACCCAACCTCTCTCTCCACTGGTGAGGGGTCCCACGTTTGCCAGGTACTGGGTGGGACTCAGTGGTCACACATCTTTCCAGGCTCTGGGGCCAGCTTTGCAGCTCTCCTTGCCCCCTGACCCCTGGTGGTCACTAGAAGACCTACTCCTCCAGCCCGAGTTCCCTAGGAAGACACCAGGAAATGCTCTGCCTCCTGAGTGGGGAATTTCCCTCTTTACTTTGGTCTCAGGGGAACTCGGGCCACATGAGCCACTTTCACAGCACCTCTCTCAGCATCATGTTTCGTCCCAACATAGCACCTGGCGGAGTTGGGGTCTTTGTGCTAAGTGGTTCCTGGTCTCATGTGTAAGGAAGTGTGGGGTAATAGACAAAGCAAGTGGTTACTCCCTCAGGAAACGAACAGAGAGGGCATCTGGTTCTCTGGGAGCACTACCTTAAGGGCGTCCAAGATCCTGCCATCGTAGTCGATCACCACCGTGTCTCCCTGTTCACCCTTGAGGCCTGGGAGACCCTGAGGTGGGGAGAAGAGCAAGATTTCAGGAGGAGCTCTGTTGGCAGGTGAGGTGCTAGCTGGCTCTGTATCTCATCCAGAGAAGCCAGTAACCACATGCAGGCCCAGGCACTGACCCCAGCACATCTGGTCCTCACATGCGGTCCCCTGACATTCACTCAGCAGTGGCACCGAAGCTCACTGACAAAATGCGGCAGGGGCCAGGCAGAGGGCACATGGAGAGAATGGGGGCCCAGGGCCAACTGAAGAACAAGTCCCACCTAGTTTGGTGGTGGCAGTGACTGGCTTTCATGTGGGAACTGAGGCCCACTGTGTCCCATCCCTGAATTCTTGAGGGGAAGTGCAAAGCCTAATTTTGATGTGATGTTCTTCAGATTTTTAAACGTTGGCAAACAAAGACACCCAAACCCTCCAAGACACTGTGTAGGCCTGTGCCTTGGTTTTCCAAACTCTGGTAGAGGCTGCATGCACCTTGTGCTGAGGTGTCCACTCATTCCTGGTAGGAGTACACACCCACCCAAGCATGAGGCTGCACATCTGTATGTGTGTCTGCATGTGCACATGTTCACTCACACACGTCTACACAGGCATGTGTGCGCTGTCGCAGGCCCCACCCCTACCTCACCTCCTTGCTGGGCACCTCTCTGCCAGGAGAGCACTGAGGGGCCATGAGCACTTTGGTTCAGGCCTACAGCCAGCCCCCTGCCCAGGGCAGACAGACCCTGGGCCGGGGCCTCCTTGCCGGCTGCTTCCCTGGTCCTGGCCTGCATGGAATCGCACGTTTTACACGGAATTCTCATAGTCAGTGCTTAATCCAACCCTTGGCCACACAGGCTGAGGGCTTAGGTGCGGTTTTTGGAAGAGGAAACCAGCTTCCAGGAGCCCGAGGGGATGTGACTGCTCAAGGTCTGAGAACTGGATCTGGGATTGTGGGCCTATGGTGTGCTGGTAGCGGCTGGTCATAGGAGAGCTGGGTCCTTGGGACCAGCGGGATGGCTGAGCTCCTAGTGACAAAGATGAACCCGTATGTGGGGCTGAGAGTCCTGAGGGTCCGTGTAACGCTGTGTGTGATGAATAAGGGTCTGTGTTTGACTATGCCCAGAGAAATCTGGGAAGGGGCAGACACTCACCTGGGCAGAGGGAGTAGGGAGAGGTTGGACTCTTCTTTTCACACACCCACATTTGAACATTTTAGCAAACACATGTATTATGAGATTAAAAATGAAAAAAAAAAACCCACTAATGAATTATTATAAAATGAGACTCCCAGTTTCTGGAGCCTCACTGCTCCTCTGGGGTTCCCAGATCCCACTGGGGTGGCCTGAAGGGAAAGACCTTACCCGCAGTCCTGCTGCTCCATCAGCACCTCGCTGGCCGGGTTCCCCCTGTGGAGACAGGGTGGTTGCATCCAGGTGTGCACGGCTGGGCCAAAGGTTCCCATGGTCCCTCCAGCCCTTTTTCCCCAAAAAGGTCAGGGCCTCATGTATGCAACTGGCACACCAGTAATGAGGCTCTGACCTCATGTAGAGATAGGTCACTGAGGCCTAGGAGCCTAGCCTCGTTGCTCACCCAGACCCACTATCACCTGCCCCCAAACCAGCCTCTGATTGCCAGTCAAATGAGACCCAAAGGTCCAGGCCCTCCAGGGACTCCTACCATAAAAGGGCAAATTGGAGGTGAAACCACATCTCCTATTCACGACACAGGCTGCTCTGAACAGGGCCTGTGGAGCAGAGCAGTGTGCTGTAAAGTCACCTTTGGCCCTGGGCCACCGTCCTCTCCCCGAGGCTCCACCCTGCAGCAGAACCTTCACTGTGAGAGCAAGCCCCTGGGGGCTGCCTGGGGCTGCTGGCTTTGCGACGAGCCCCGAGGGAGCGTGGCTGAGCCCACCTGTGGAGCATGGGGCTCAGGGCTCTCCCCAGCCCAGGGGACTCAGAACCATAACCGCCTTCTGGGCTGGGGCTTGCTGCACAGTCGGGGCAGCTCGGGGAATTGAGAGACATTTTGGAGACAGGCTGGTCGGGATTTGGTGGCTGTCACAAAGGGTGATGCAAAAGAGGATGATACCCATTTCCTGGCTTGGAGACAGGGCAGAAAGTAGGGCCACCTAAGATGAGAACCAGAGGACTTGAGAGTGTGAGAGGAGACAGATGGCCTGGCCCGCTGATGAGTGGGACCTAGGGCCTGCCCACTGCCTCTCTCCAGGCAGCCCTGGGTGTCAGCCTGGGCCTCCATGATGTGAAAGGTCAGGTGGTGCTCACCTCAGATGGTGGGAGGTGGGGAGCTCCAGTGGGGCACAAGTACCTACCTTGGGCCCTGGGGGTCCAGGAAAACCTGGCTGGCTTGGCGTCCCATCATCCCCCTGAGGACAGAACAGTGGAGGCTGCAGCCCTCAGGAGGTCAGTTGGCCACCCCATTTGTACCCCCCAGGACACCTGTTCACTCCTGGCACCCTCTGTCCCCTGTTCCCAGCAGCCCAGGGCCAGCTCAGAACATGCCTCAGCAGGTGTGTGTAGAAGAAATGGGCAGGCAGGTGAAGGAGAGGGAATTTGTTCTTGTGAGCACCTTCTGTGGGCTGGGCAGACGAGGTGCCTGCTCAGTGGGTCAGAGGAGGCCAAGTGCAAGGAAATATCCAGATAAATACATAGCACTATGCCAAGAAGTAAAAGTGCCAAGATGAGAACATAAGAGGATGGAGGAATGGAGAGGAACTTAGGAAGGGCCTGCTTCAGCAGATGGTTGGGGACAGTCTTGGAGAGGAGGGAACAGCTTTGCTGAGACCTGCAAGAGGCAGAGGAGGCTGGAAGAGGTAGGGTAAAATTACCTTGGGTCAGCGTCACTGGCTGTTTGGACAGAGCATGGCCCAGCCTCCCCATTCGAACATGCTTGTCTAATGCCCCCAATAATGCTGATCCGCTGACCTTTGGGTCACACTTTGAGAACCAGTATTCTAGGCCCGCCAAATGGCACAAATTTGATGTGTTTGAGGAAGGGACAGAATGAGCGAATGAGCAAATGAGACCCACCCACAGTGAGGACTAAGGTCTGCTGAGGAGCAGGGTGCCTTCCCTGGGGGTGGCCCCATCTCTGCCCCGGGGTTCAGCCTCTAGCCTTCTCCCCAGCCGCCTCCCACAGCTCTGCCAAGATGCCTCTCCATGGCTCTCCTCACCTTCTTTCCAGGAATACCAGGCTCGCCCTGAGGGGGAGACAGTGGGTGCAGGAGAGATTAAAGCCATCTGAGCATTGACTTCTCTGGAGAAGTGTTTCATGACCCCACCCAGCATAGCCCAGAGACCCCAGTCCTTCAGAGAGAAGCACATGGTGGTGGGGCTTGGGCTCTACTTCCAAACTGGTCCTCCCAAGCTGAATGACCCTGGGCAAACTACTGCTCTTGAAAGCAGGGATATGATGCCCCCAGCCTCAGAGGGTCTCAGAGGGCCACTGCGACATTGGAGAGGATGCACTAAAAACCCCCAGCTTGCAGCTGCTGCTCACTAAATGGAGCCCTTCCCTCCCCTTCCCCCTGCCCTGTCTGGGGCCGGGGAGGGGTTCCAGGTCCTGCAAAGAGGCCCAGAGCTGGCCTTCCCACTGCAGCAGGCATTGCTCAAGGAGGGGAGGAGGAGAGCTGATGCCTGGAGAGGGCTTTAAAAGCTAATGTTTTATTATTCTTACCTGGTGTAAAGGTAAGACAGGAAAGATTCATCATGCCCCCATTTAACAGGTGAGTAAACTGAGGCCCAGAGAGATGAAGTAACTTGCCCAAGGTCATGGGACTTGGCCTCCCAACCTGCTGCCTGGGCTTCAAGGGGCCTGAGGACAAGGAGTGAGGAGCACTTACCTTGGGGCCTGGGGGTCCATTTGGGCCCTGGAACAAGAGAAGAGAAGGTGTTAAAGGTGATAGTGGAGGCTGCTGCTGTCCTTATCATCTATATTTTATAAAAGGCGACACCAAATCCCTGGAAGGAGGAGGTAGGACTGTGGTTAGAACTGGCTCATGTCTAGGACAGCTTCTCGTCAGTGACAGGTAGACTGCAGGCACCCTCCCAGGTATGTGCAAATTCTGCCAGGGCTGGTGGCCTAGCCCATCCCTTCCCACTGCTTTCAGGCAAGAGCCCAGGTGTGCACATATGTGCACTCACACAACTGCATGCAAGATCCCAGGTGGGCGTGTGAGGGGACAGGGCTTCCGAGCTTGGGACCATGGTCCTGGCAGCCTGGGCCTCCTAAATGCCCTGAGTACTGACCATCTTGCTGTCTTGTCCAACCTTTCCTTTGGGACCCAAAGGACACACAGAGGAGGGCAATAAGAGGACATTGGGATCCCAGAGTTAGCTGGGCCCACAGCTCCTGCTGGACCCTGGGCTGGGCTCCAAGCACTTTCTCTCTGGATAATAGTCTGACTGCGGTGTAGATCAGGATTTGGGAATGAGTTTGGGGTCAAGGTCTTAAATGGGGCTAGTGACCCAGTTAGTGTTAGGTTTAAGGTCTCTTTGGAGTAAGGGTCTGGGTTGGGGTTGGAGGTAGAGTTAGGGTTAGGTCTAGATTTGGAATGGGGATAGGACTGGAGTTGGGGTTGGGGTTGTTTCTGGGATGAGGATTGGGGGTTTTGGTAGGTACAGGACCAGGTCCCAGGTGGTCCAGCTCCATGCACTCTTACCACTGGGCCTGGTACTCCCTTGGGGCCATCTTTCCCAGTGTCACCAGGAGGGCCCCGGGCCCCAGGGGGCCCAGGCGGCCCTGGAGGCCCAGCCACTCCTTCTTGCCCTTGGTCTCCCTGAAAGAGATGGGACCTGGCATGACTCTGAGGGTGAGAGGAAGGGGTTCCAGCCTCCAGGGAGAGGCCCCCTTAAATGGGCCATCCAATGCCTTCTTCTTCCCCAGCAGGCTCAGGGAAAAAGTCTTTGTTATTGGTCCTCTTGCCACTTCTTGGTGGCCATATGAAGTGATGGGTCCCTATACCTTGGCATAAGAGGCCAACAGGCCCTTTTACACTCCAGGAAATGTGCCATCCCCCCACCTGCAGTGTGTTGGTGAGAGACAACATATGCTGGGTTGGGAGAAAGCATGTGTGCTCACTAGTCCCCCTCCTGGAAAGGGGGCTGCACACCCCCTGAAAGGCTTCCTTGGCTGGTCAACTCCTGCCCTTAAGTGACGGAGGTGCATGCCTGGACATTTGTTCCCAAGAAATGAAAACTTATGTTCACACAAAACCTGTCCACAAATGTTCACAGCAGCTTTATTTGTAAGAGCCCAGATGGGAAACAACCTAAATGTCCTCCAACAGCAAAAGGTTAACCAACTGGGGTACGTTGGCCATAAAACAGTGCTCAGCAGTAAACAAACAGAAACAAAGTACTGACATGAAGCCACCTAGATGCATCTCATGGGAATCATGCTGAGGAAAAAAAGCCAATCTCAAAAGGTTACATACTGTGTGATGGCATCTACGTAACATTCTTGAAATGGCAAAATTATAGAGAGGGAACACAGATTAGTGGTTGTCAGGTGTTAAGGATGGAGGCAGAAAAAGAGGTGACTGTGGGTATAAAAGAGTAGCATGAGGGATCTTTGTGTGGTGGTTGCAAGAATCTATGAGAGTGATACAAGTGCATAGAACTAAACAGACACAAATAAATAAAACAGATGAAGTCTGAATGAGGTTGGTGGATTGTATCAATTTCCTGGTTAAGAGATTGTACTATGGGACAGCAAAATGTCACCACTGGGGGAAACTAGATGACGTGTACTGCATGGGAATCTACACTTCTCACACACACACGGAAGGGCGACGGAGGCTCTCAGTCTCTCTCATGCAGTACCAAACCCCCAACTCACAAGCTGGTGTTAGTACCGGGTCAGACCTCAGCCAAAGCCCTCACCTCGTGGCCCCACCTGTAAGGAGGGAAAACCACAGTGCCACCAGCACGTCCTGCTGCCCCAGCGGTGCCCAGCCTGTGCTGGCACAGAACATAGGAAGGGGCATGCCAGGCTCATAGTGCCAGCAGTGTCTGACCTTCATGTAACCAGGAAAAAAAAGAGGCTTTTATGGAGCAGGCCCTGCTGTGTGCCCGGCTCTGATGAGACAGGGTATCCTGGGGGTTATCTCACCCAACACTGTGACCACCTGGCCAGGCACCGCTCTCATCCCATTTTACAGATGGAGTGGTCAGGGTCACAGGGGTAACCATTTGCTCAGGGTTATAGAGCTAGAAAGGCGGCAGCTCCTCTGGCCATGGAGGCATGTGGCCATCATCCATGGGCCCCATGATATGAAAGAGCTCGCCTCTCCAGCCAACTGTACTGAAGTCCTAGCTCACCAGTTTGCCCAATGAAAAGCTTAAATACAGCTCTCAGTGTCCACCGCTCAGGTCTTACCAGTCTGACATGGCCAGGTCCTGACCAAGAGGATGGAATCCCACCTGAAGTAAAGGTGACTGTGTTTGGTTAGGTCACCCAGCCATGGATAGTGATGTTGGTGGGTAATTCCTGTTTCATTTCATGTTGTATCAGGAAGAATTTGAAGGTACCCTGTTCCCTGTTGCTCTCATCACAACTCAGAGATCAGATGGGTGAGGTCTAACCCTGGAAATTTGGGGTGAGTCGAGGGTAGCACGCAAACCAGCAGGCTTGGACATGCCACTTGGCCAGTCTACCTTGAAGATGTGGCGACTGAATAAGTGATGGTCTCTACTTATGAAGCCTGGATTGAGCCGTGGGAAAACCATCTACAGCAAACAGGTCATGTGGTCAGAGAGGCAGGAGGAGATTTAAAAAGCCACAAGGCTATTTGTGGAGGCAGAGCCATGTACCCCAGCCCGAGAAAGGCAGCTCAGTGGTTGAGAGTGGCAGACTGTGCTCTTCAAAGGGGCTGCTACGCTTGCTCCCATCCCACAGGCACCGCTGCAGTGTGACCTGGCCACTCCCCATCAAGAGCTGGAGTCTATTCCTCCCACCCCTCACTTGACTCTAGGTGGGCCCTGTGACAGATGTGACCAATAGAATGCAGTGGACGTGATGCTGTGTCCATTCCAGATGTAGATCTTAACAAGCCTGGCAGTCTCAGCTTCCTGCCTCTTAGAATGATGTTCTTGGGAGTTCCTTCTGGGAAGCCCACCACTGTGCTGTGAGAAGCCCCAGCCACACAGAGTTCTTCCTCAGCTGAGCTCCCAGGGGGTGCCATCATCTTAGACTCCAGGCCCCAGCACCTCTGCCTGCAACAGGAGAGACCCAGCCAACCAGCCAATGCAGAGTATCATGAGAGATAGTGGAGCATTGTTGTTTAAGCCATTCTTGGGGGTGGAGGTTATTTCACAGGGGTGAGACCACTGGGACAACAGGGAGTTTACCCGTGAAGTGGGGAGGGGTTGGATCCTCCAGGCTCCAGACTGAGGGGTGGGCACGCCAGTAGGGAAGATAAGCTTCCACATCCAATGGAAAGCAGGCAGGAGTTTTCTATGTAGCCACTAAACTTAAGGTGACCTCAGGGACATCTCACCAGCTTTATGTGGTCCTGCCCTCTCCCTCCTATCAAAGGCCCAGCACAGAACAGCTGTATCTGGGGAAGGGCAGGAAACTCAGCCTGGCCACCCCCTTTCCTGCTCTCTGCCCCCAGCTCACGACTACCCACGGCATGGGCCCAGCTGGCCTCATTTCACAAACTGGGCTCAGAGTCACAAGGTTGTAGAGCTGGGACTGAGACCCAGCCCAGCCTGAGTGCAAAGCCTTAGCCCAAGCTCTCTCTGCGCAGCCACCCTTTCCCTTTCATCCCCATGTACAGTGCCCTTTCCTCACTCACCTTCCACTCCACTCTCCCCTCCAGACTTGGCAGATGCTTGCTGTAGGTGACCGGCCCACTGGCTACAATTTCCACCCCATGACCTTCTTAAAAATAACTGGGAACATGCCACTCTCTTGCCCTTCTCTGGGCAGCTGATGCCCACCTCTCAGCCTCTGCAGTCAGGCTGCCACCACCACCCACCCAAACCACTTAGAGACACTTTTCCAAGACCTGCTTTTGTGGGGCTCATTCTACCTAAGGTCTACACTCTCCTTCAGCTTTTGTTGAGGTGACTGACCCCCGCCTAACAGCCACTGAAGGTCAGGGACCAGTGCAAGGCCCACTGTCCACCCACTTAGAGTGGTAAGTATGATGGGAGTGCCTGGAACTCTCACTCAGTGGCCATTTAAATGAGACTTTGCAGCAAGATAGCCGGTGGGAAGGGCTGGGGGCTGCTCACTCAGCGTCTATGATAAGCTACAGGGGTGCCTTATCATAATATAAAACAAACCGTGTATGTAGGTGAGGGGGTCTTGCTCAGTTCTTACCCGGGGGCCAAAGTCTCCTGGTGCACCCTAGGGACAAAAACAGGGAGATATGTCACTGCTGCTTTATTACTTCTTCAAATATGTTGAGTATTTACTCTGTGTTCAGAGCTTCATATAAATTTCATTTTTTCAAAACTCATATGCAGGCTCTATTTTAGCTCCATTTTCAATGAGAAAACAGAGAGGCAGAGTAATCTGCTCAAGACCATACACCTAGCAGATCCAGGTGGTCTCTGACCTATCGCCAGCCCCAGCCATGGTGGACCAGAGGCGAACCACTCCCACTGTGTCCTCTTGGAATCTCCGAACCACAGAAGATTGAGGGTTAATTATTAGTTGATTAATGGTTTTAGGTTACCAAGTTTGGTGGCAGTATGTTGTGCAGTGATAGATGCCAAAGCACCAATTTCTCTCTGGTTTCAAAGCTCCTGCTTTAATCATTTCTATGACTTGGAGGCATCAGCTGGAACCAGCAGGAAGGTAATCATTGTACCTGCCAGCTGCGCTAGGGCCTCATGGTCTGCAAAGAACACTCTGACCATTACCTCAGGCAGTTGTCTCCAGGGCTCTATGAATGTGTTTTACATTTGTAGATGGGGAAACTGAGGCCCAGAGAGCTGGGCAAGTTGTTGAAAGCCACACAGTTGGTGGAGCTGGAATGCAAACCTGAGGCTGTGAAACCAGATCCTGTGCCTTGGTCAGTGCTGACTGGAGACTGGGACACCGGCTGTACTTAACTAAATGACCCCCGGTGAGGTGCGGGGTGCGTGGCCCAGCCATGTCCAGCTCTCCCCTGGTCCTGCTATACCTGGGTCTGCTCTGGTCCCTGCCCACTGATCCCACCATGGAACACACACATCTTCCTTCTCTCCTGCTCCCTTATGAAGCTCTTGGAAGTCCCAGCCCTCCAGAGCTGTGGCCGTAACATTTAGCACCAAATGCCAGGGACGTCCTTCTCACAAGGGGCTCTGAGGATCCCAGGGGCAGCTGTCTGCCATCTGTTTTCCTGGCAGGGGTGTCCTCCCCACAAAGAATGTCATCAGCAGTCATTGTTCAATTCTTAGGCCTCTCCTGGCACCCCAACTCCCACCCCTTTTCATGATTAATTACTTTGAGAGCTTGTCATTCTGGGCAGACTGCTCAGACTTTTGTTACATTCTGCTATCAGGGGAGCTAAGATTCAATCCTCTGGGCACTTTAAATTGTCAAATGTAAGTCTTATAAACATTTTAGCAGGTGGCTGGCTAAAATGCCTTTACAAATGGTGTAGCCAGGGCTCTAGGAGGGATGTGACATGCCCAAAGTCATGCTTTGGAACTGAGGTTTGCAGTCATCTGTCTGGATTATTCCTCTGCCTATTGCATCTTGGACACAGTATTTCTTACCTTTTCTCCCTTGGGGCCTGGAAGTCCCTGGAGAAGGAAGGTGAAGAAAGAACAGGAGTGAGTGAGGAGGACTAGGCTGGAGCCTTTCTGCTTTCCTAAGGCTTTGAGGGCAGAAGGGCCCATGAGACTGAACAGAGCTGTGGGCGGCTGAGTGGAGAAACACACAAGCCTATTAACCCTTAACGAGGCTGCTTGTGCTGGCCCCAAAGAAGTGCCATACCTCAGTCCTCAGTGTGAGGGACTTGGGGAACTGGGGGGTCACTGGCATCCTCTCTGGACAGGGGCAGGGTGCTGGTCACACCCTTTCAGAGAGCAGAGCCCTCACTGCTCAGCACCCCTATGTCTGAGTGCGGGTGAGGAGGGTACTGTTCTTGGAGTCTGGCGGGTGTGAGTGTGGGGCGGCTCCATGCAGGCCACAGTGGCTGGCATCACTCAATGGCTGCAGAGCAGTGTTTCTCTTTCAGTCCTACCAAGTATGAGGGATTCTGGGGAAGAAAGTCAGGCCACCAGGTGACAATGTGGGGCTCAGAGTTCCTGAGATTGAGGCCAGGCTGAGGTGGGCCTGTTTGGGTCCAGCACTCTTGGTCAGGGACTGACCTGCTCAACAGCCTCCATCTATTCCCAAACCATCCATTATCTCTTCAGCCAGAAATGGATTTGATTGTCCATTCATTCAATGACTTGTCTATCTAAGAAGTTGATTCTTTCCTTCATCCCTTAATAATGCACACATCATCAGTCAACTTGTCAATCATTTGTTAGTTCATTCATTTCTTCACTCATTTGCTTAACCGTCATGAATTTATCCACCCACTAAATCACTTGCTCTTCCATGCATCTAACAATTTCTACAATTACTGATTCATTATTTCATTTGATTGTCCTTCCATTCATCCTTTCTTTCTTCATCCATTAGCCCATCCACTATTCATAAGTCTATTTGTCTATCTATCCATCCATTCATTCACCTATTTTTCTAACCATTCATCAGTCCATTGGTCCGTCCAGCCATCCATTCATCCATCCATTCATCCATCCATCCATCCATCCATCCATCCATCCATCCATCCATCCATCCATCCATCCATCCAATCAGCTAGCCATCTCTCCTTCCTTCTATTCATCTGTCCATCATCCATTCATCCATCCATCCATCGTCCACATCCAATTATTTATTTAATTGTGCTGTCTCTCTGTGCACATTATTCATTCTGCTGAGGATGCCCATGGACCACAGGCGCCTCAGCTCACTGCCCACAACAGAAGTACTGAGACTGTATGAGGGATGCTCTGCATCTGGGGCCTGCTGGGAGGGGCTTATATGTTTTGAGGGCTCAGTAGATGCCAGGAATGGTGTTGTCTACATTTGTCCACATCCTCAGCATCACTGTGGGGAGGAGTAATGTGCTTCTTTGACAGATAAGAAGCCTTAGGCTTGGGAGGTGAAGAGGCCTCCCAGGTGGCTTCTCTTTGCGCTGAGCCAGGTTCTCAGTGTCCCCTTCCCTCTGGTGCCCCATGGTAGCTTTCAATCCCACAGTGGCAGCCCCATCCTAGGATCACCTAGAACTGCCCTGTCATCACTTACAGGCTTGCCATCCAGACCCAGTGGCCCCTGGAAAATAAGAGAGAAAGAGTGAGTGAGAGAGAGAGAGAGAGAGAGAGAGAGAGAGAGAGAGAGAGAGAGAACCTAGAAATTACACATGGCAAGGCATTTCCTCTGTGTAATGACCCAGAGGTACTCCTGAGTGACAAGAGACCAAAGCCTGTCCCAAACCTGTGGCCTGAGTACATTTCATGCATATTTGGTGGTGGTGGGTGGGTGTTTCGATGTTGTTTGCTGCCCAGAATCCCCTCCTCTGACAGCAGAGTCCCATTTCTTTTCCAAAACCATTCTGATTTCCACCCATGGGACTTGGGCACATGACCGCAGTCCCTCGGCCAGGGTGTTGATTCAAAAACGAGCATCATACCTGGGACTTGGAATGATGGTGCTTTTGGGAAAAGAGTGTTCTTTTTTCCTGACGGGGCTAAGCCTGGCTTGAGAAAGAAGTAATAGAGAAGAAAGCAGAGCTTAGAGATAGAGAGACAGGCAGGGCGAAGAGCCTGAAGCTGAGAGCACCCTGCACTCTTCTGTTTGTCCACGAGTACATTTTTCTCTTAAGCAGCTTGAGTTTCTGTCACTTGTAACTTGTTATGAGCTGAATGTTTGTGTTCCCCTCCCCACATTTGTATGTTGAAACCTAAGCCCCAATGTGATGGTGTCAGGAGGTGGGGACTCTGGGAGGTGATTAGGTGATGAGGGTGGAGCTCTCATGAGTGAGATTAGTATCCTTATAAAGGGACCCCTGAGAGATCCCTTCTACCATGTGAGGGCACTGTGAGAAGACAGCCATCTGCAATGAGAGAGGGTCCTTACCAGAACCTGACCTTGCTGGCCCTGATCTTGAACTTGCAGCCTCCAGAACTATGAGAAATAAATTTCTGATGTTTATAAGCCACTCAGTCTGTGGTACTTTGTCACCGTCTAAACAGACCAAGGCATAACTGTTGCTGTGGTCTTTGCAGACAGAAATCAAGGCCAAGAGAAGCCAAAGAAACACAAGGGCGAGTCCTGAGAGCTGGGGTATTTCGGGGGCCCTGGGGGCTCTGTGGTATCTGTGGAGGGCTAGTGACTCTGTCCACCCACCTACCCATCTAACAAAGCCTCAGTGAACTCCACTTCTGTGTGGAGTATAGAGGAATCCAGCAGGGAAAGGGGTAGTGTCGCTGACCGGGCCCATCTGCTCTCTGCCAACCCCTATCCTCCTGCCACCGTCCTCTCATCTCACACACTTCACCCTTGATCCCAGCAAATGTTGTAGGCAGCTCCACTTTCCCAAGCCTTTGCACACTGCCTGCTTCTGTGCATCATCTTCAACACAGTTACCTCCTCTTCCATGAAGCTCTCCAAGCTTCACCACTTTAAAGAGTCAGGCTGTCTGCCCCTGTGCCCAGCATATATTCTAACTGTCCCATGTGATATGTGGATTGTTAACATATGGTCTGCATAAGTCCTCCATAGATCAGAAATAGGATCTCCACTTTCCCAGTGCTTGGATGAGGCCTGGCATGGAGTGTGTGCTGATTGGTGTGCTCTGAGACAAGCCGAAGAAACCGTGTTGAGAGTGGAGGGGCAGGGCAGGCAAAGGGTTGTGCCAGTTCCAGGCAGAGAGCGGGCATGTCTAGCTTTGGGGGAACTGGAAAAGAATCGGGAGCAGGGCCTTGAGAAAGTAACATTTGAGGATTTGGACATAGCAAGCGCGCGCACACACACACACACCCACACACAAACACACAAGCTTGTGTGGGTAGAGAGAACCACCCAGCAAAGGCAGGGAGGAAGGAGCACGCAGCGAGGCAGCTCAGCCTTAGCACCAATCCCCACCCAGGTCTCTCTCACAGCCTGTGGGGGCGGTCGCCTGTCACCCCTTGTGGTTCCACTGCTGTGGCTGCACTCCCTGACCCAGCATTGGGGTTCTCTGTGGCCAGGGCTGGCCTCTGCCATTTGGTTGTTCTGTGTCCCTGGTCTCCCCGAGCTCTCTGTCTTCTTTCCTATCTTCATGCGTTTGCTTGAGCTGCTCCCTCTGCCTGCAATGTCCTCCCTGGCTCCTGTACCTGGCGAGAGCAATGTATCCTTAGGGACACTCTCCTGCTCTAGGAAGAATTTGCTGGCTAGGGCAGAGCTGGGTCTGGGCACAGCCTGAGCGTTGGTGACCCTGCCCCTGGCTCCAGTGGTAAATGAACAGTTTCCCTGGCGTGACCTCAGACTGCCCCGAGCAGAGATAGCCAATCTGCCGAATCCCTGGATGCCGTGAGAGAGGCCACCCCTCAGCGGGCTCCTGCCACAGCCTTGCTCCAGGCAGGAAAATGGCGGTTCTGAAAACTGGTTGCTTAGGTGCTTATGGGCCACCAATCTCACTGTGGGGAGAGAGTATGGGTTTTGGAGTGATGGCCTGGGGGCAGCTGGGGTCCCCTGAGTGGGAGCAGCCCATTGTAAAGTCTTGGGGATCCAAGCCCTGGGGCTCCTGACCAGCCCCAGCCACAGGTGCAATTCCATCCCTGTCATCTGAGGCTTATAAGAGTTGTCCTAGTTGGCTGGTTTCTTGGGGCTTCTGCTCTCGTGACCCCAGAATTCACATGCCCAAGACCTCCTCCCTTCAGTAATCTGATAAAATTGGGCATGGCCCCTCTTCCACCTCCCATGCTCAGGCCTGCTAGGCCTCCTCAGGGCTACATCCCCTGGGCATCTCTATTCTGGACCTCTCACCCTCGGCCTGGCCTTCCACCTGTCACAACACACACCGGGGCCCAGCCCCCTCCTGGGTCTCTTACGAGGGCCCACAGTCAGCATTTATCATCACAGCAGTCCTGTGAGGGAGATATCACTATTCCTGTATTATAGAGCAGAAAACTGAGGCCCAGCAAGGAGGAGACCTGGCCCAAGGTCATGCAGCCAGTAACAGCCTGAGGCTGGAGCCAGATAGCACTTCAGTTCTATGTCCCTTCACTCAAGCCCCTACAGTGACCTCACCTGGAGTCCAGCCACTCTCACTGTTCTCCCATCCCCAGTCTGCCCTTGCATACTGCTGTTCAAACCTTCCCTACTCTATCCTAGTGCCCACTGGAGCACCCAGCCATCTTGTCCAGTGTGGCTGCCACCAGTCTCTGTGCTCAGACCCTGGGTGTGCCCGTGCATCCTCCTGAAATGAGCCCAAATGCAGTGTAAATTTTGTTCCTGTATAAATCTGCATAAATCCCGAAATAAAAAAGAGACTAAGGTGCAGCTTAGACCTAAATCAGGCTGTTCCCCCTTCATGTGCCGGGCTGGAGGACACAGTGAGCCTCATAGCTAAGTCACCAGAAGTTGGCTGGGGATGAGAACCGGCCTCAGGGTCTGGATGGGGTGATGAGTTCAGGGTGTCCCCGATAAAATCCAGGATACAGAGCAGAGATAGGTCTGAGGGAAGAGGGCACCCAGTCCCTGGGGACCACAGAGGGGGAGACTCTCCATGGCATGTCCACGAATGTTCCTCTTTGGATTTGACTGAGCCCTGCCAGACCCTTCTCTTCGCCTTCCCTCACCACAGCCCTGGGAGGCAGGCACCAGCCCCATCGCGCAGATGAAGAAGCTGAGCCAGTGAACTGTCCAAGGGCTGAATGCAAGGGTCTTTATGCAATGCTCTCTCTCTTGCAGCACAGGGTAGAGGGGGGTGACAGATGGCCATCCTGGGGGGACCTGGAGTATTAGAGCCTCACAGGCCTTGTTTTCCTTTGGGTATTTCTACTATATCTGTCTCTCACTGAGCAGACCCTACCTGGGCAGGAATAATCTGGACCCTCTTTTACCTTAATCCTATTCCAGAGAAAAAGCTGGGTCAGATGGATATCCTTGCTGTATGACCCTGGGAGAGCCAGTCAACCTCTCTGAGCCTCTCAGCATCCTCATCACCCATTGTCCCTAACAGGGCTGTTCCTGTCCTGGCCTCACTCCAATTTCCCTGCTAAATTCTGCCATCGCCACAGGCTCCTGTCAGCCTTGGATTTGAAAAGAGCTGTTCCAGTGCTTTCACAGGTAAACACGGTGCCCCTTGAGGCTCCATGCACTGCATTGCATCAGGCTGTTACCTGTACCCAAGCCGTGCTCTCCCACCTCCCCTCCACTGCAGTGTCCTGCCTTTACCTGGAGAACTTCTACTCATTCTTCAAGGCCCAGCTCAAATAGCCCCTCTTCGGGGAGTCTCCCCAGGTAGAAGCAGCATCTACCCATCCTGTCTGCTGCAGAGCTGGGTCTCCATCCTTCCAGAGAAAAGCTCTATGGCCGAGTTCTAGGAGGCACAAGGAGCAGTTCGAGGAGGCTGGCTTTGGATTCTGACACACCCGGGATCAAATCCTGGCTTTCTCATATGCCAGCTGGTCACCCAGAGCCTCATTATCTGTGACAGGGAGCCGTGAGTGTGGGTTCTGTTGGAAAGGTGTCACATGCACTGAGTGAAACGTGCAAACTGGGAGGAGACAGGACACAGCAAACCTTTCCTCCTTCCTGCTCCTCTGCAGTGCTGGCACCAGTGTTTGTGTGACCTTTTAAGAAGCATTCCTGTGTGGAAGCACATTCCTGATAGAAGCACTTATAGAGCAGAAACCCTCCCTTTCTTACTTTTAAAGCCCTGTATGGGCTGGACAGTGTACACCTGTGGGTCCATCTCTCTCCAGGCTGCAGAGGGATCTTGACTTTGGTCCTGTGAGGCATGTCATTGCCCCCCTCAATTTGGGTTCCAGGAAGGCCCCCGCATGTGTGAGATTTTGGATATCATCCCCATGACCCTTCCCTGACCAAGAGGTGTAGTCTCTCCCACATACTGCCCTGCAGAACTTTCTAGAATGCAAATCTGATCATACTGCTCTCCTGCTTGAGCCCCTCTGGGAAGCCTCATTCCTGAAGGATGATGTTTAGACCTCCCACTTTGGTACCCAAAGTTCTCACCCTGGGCCAAGCACTGAGAACGTGTTCTGGTTCGGCCCCCTCCATAGCTGGGGCTGCCTCCAGTCTGCTGCTGGGTCCCCAGGCCCAGGTCCAGGATGGCTGTTTAGTTGATATGCAGCATGCAGAGCTTGAGGTGCCCTGCTTTTCTAGAAGTCTCCACTGCAGAAGGAGCGTGTGTGTGTGTGTGTGTGTGTGTGTGTGTGTGTGTGTGTGTAATCTCAGTGCTTACAGCTGTCCCTTCCTGACAGTGGCATTCCTGAGACAGGGCCTCTTGTCTTCTGGGCAGGATGCTGCCCTCTGCCAGCTGAGATTGTCCCTGCTGGGTCATTGAAGGTGTAGCTTTGTTCCCCAAGGCCACTCTCTGGTGTGTGAGAAGCCCCATAAGACGCAGAGAACCAACTTTCCCACCTGGGGCTCTGCCTATATTTGGGATTGCAGAGCTCTTCGCTCCTAAGACTTGGAATTTTAAAAAAGCGAATAAAGTCTTTATTTTCTGAATAGAGGCAGAGGTGTGGCATGAGCAGTGCTCCTGAAAAAACCACCATGGGGCTGAAGGAAAGTCAGCTGCTAATCCCTGGGAGCTGCCTGGATCTGATGCGGCAGATTCCCAGACAAACACTGAAACCCCATGTAAATATTTATGGAGCAGAGGGCACGGCCTGACCTTGGGGGTGGGGCCCACCCACAGCTGTGGCCCTGGTCTGTGGATGTAGCTCTGGGCTCATCTCTGGTGACACCTGGGCAAGAAAGACCCCTGACTTCTCTATCTGAGGAAATAACTGACCCTTAGAGAGGCTGCTGGGTGACCAGTGGTCACTGGTAGTCACTGAGGTGGGGACTCAGGGAAGTATGGGTGGAAGAGGGAGGCAGCCTTCTTTTGCCAGCAGGGGAGTGGGGTTGGGGGCAACATTCTGATCTGCCTGTCCTGGGCCCTGCCCACAGTTACCCCATGTGCTGCCTTTCCCAAATTGGTATTCCGTGGAACACTGCCCCACAGAGTGTTAACAGGCTGGCCTGGGGAAGGGCATTCCACGGTCAAGTAAGTATGAGAAACACCAGATTACACACTGTGGGATAAGCTTCTTTCCTGCAAGCTTTGTCTGATCCATTATCCTGCTTGTCGCCTCTGGAAGAGCAGTGTTCTCAGCCTCACGGGACTCTCATCTTGGGGCCTGGCTGATCTCAGCAAAGCAGCTGAGGGCTGTAAGGACCATCTGTGAACCAGGTGTTTCCATGGCTGGAGGGGGGCCCGAGCCTGGCTCTGGGTCCTCTGAGAGCAGCAGAAGCACCCCAGGGGAGGGCCAGGAATTGTTCTGAAGGGGACAAGGATAAACATGGGGTGGAGTACAGGCTCAGGTTGGACCGAGGCAGGGCAGGGTCTCTGCTGAGTGTCCCAGCTGGTGACACTCTGAACCGCTTGGGGAGGTCAGGCATTGTGGAGAAGCAGAGCTGCAGCTGGTGGAGGGCTGCCCTTGGTGGTGGGGTCCTATTTTGTCACGGCAGTGCTCCCCTGCTCCAGACCATGGGGTGCCCACCGCCAGCTGCCCCTACTTGTTTCCATGTGTCTCTCAGGAAGCCCATGGAGTGGAGGCAGGGGTTAGGCCTTGCCTGGGGTCAAAGCCCCTCTGAGCCTCAGCTAGGGTCAGATGCCACAGCATGCTGTGCCCAGTTCCTGCAGCCTTCCTCCCTGGCCTGATCGAAGCCGGAGATTCATCAGCAGTTTTCAAAGCCAAACCTCCCAGCTATTTACAAGCCTGGTTCTGCTTTCAATCACTCTTTCCCACAGGTCAGTTGAGCCCAGGACATTTGGGCCAGGCAGCACGCCCCCATTACTGGCTCAGCCCTGCCTCACTCACGGATTGGCGTGTCCTTGAGCCTCCATATGCTCCTCTGTAAGATGGAGGTCATGCCCATCTCCTCTCAAATGACTAGTTCTGTAGGTCCCAGTCAGTCTCCTTTGTCTCCTTCTCTCAGACCAACCTGAGACACGAGACCCTACAGGCAAGCTGACACAAAACCGGGGTCTGCATTGGCCCTGGAGGGGCAGCACTAGGGAGTGTGGCCCTCCGAGTGGCTGGCAGGGGGATGTCAGGCAGACCCCTTCGTGGATCTGCTCACTTCTCTCCCATCGTGGAGTATTTCCTGAGTATTTCATGAAGTCATCTTTTGAGAAAAATAAACCAAGTGGCAAAAGAGGGGAGGTTTCTTGGTGAAATAAGTTTGGGACATGGGGTATGCCGGCTCTATCGCTGAAGCTTCTCTGCATCCCTCAGGAAATGAAGGCTGGTGTGTGAGAAGGGGGAGCCTGCAGAGAGGCTGTGTTGACTGTTCACTCCACCCTGGAGTGGCTCAGGAGTCCTGATCCATCAGCGAGAGTGTCTGTTGAAGTGAACTCGATCAGTGAACTGGCAGATGCAGACGGCAGTAAATGCTCAGACCAGCCAGAGCTGGGTGACTGTCTTGCTTTCTGGTTGTAATTAATGCTGATGGTTCCTGTCAGGGAATGAAGCCCTTGAAACGAGGCCTTTGGATGAGGGGGCTTACCAGGCTTATCAGTCCAGGGCCCAGTAATTACAGCCCAGATGTTGACAATTCATCAAATTACAAGGTGGTTGAGGCCTAGAGTCTCAGCCGGGAAAGTGCACATTCCTGTGTGAAGGCACCCTCATTAGGGCTGTCTGGTGTGTGCAGGGGCAGGTAGGCCACCCCTTGAGCAGGCCCGCTCCATGTGCTCCTTTCTCAGGCCAGGCTGTTTGCACACATGGGGGCCACAGCAAAAGAGTCGGGCCCAGCAATTTCCCAGACTTGGATTCTGTCCTCAGGGAAGGGAGAAGGCACCCTCCCTTCCTAGGTCCAGCGGGGCTGCAGCTGGTGCCCTGATGCAGAGCCTGGCACACAGTTTCTCCCGGGGAACCCCTTCCTGGGGTCTGGGGCACTACATAGATTGGGCTCTATAGTCACCCATTGCACCCCAACTCACAGTGGGGACTGGGCTTTAGCTGGCTGGAATTCTAAGGACCTTTGCTTGCTCCTTGGCCCCACATGATGCCACCCTCCCTCTTCTCATCTGTACAGTGAAGTGCTGGACCTGGAAACAGGTTCGGTTTTGTCCATGCTGTTAAAAACAAACCAAGAAGGCACTAATCCAATTAGTTGCAACATTTAAAAATTATGACGTTTCACATGAACACCTGGAGTTTGGACTGTTCTCAAAAAGTTGGCCCACATGCCTGGCAATACCTTCCAGGACAAGTGTCCCCTCAGCAGGGCACCACCCTACTGCCTCACACCCAGACTGATGTTCCATCGAGGTGACCTGCCAGTTCTTTTGGGGCATCTGGGTTTGTAACCCTTGATCTAGAAAATCTCCAGGTCCTTTTAGCTCTATGATTCTGTGAGGCTGGGAAGCCAGCTGGCTTCTATTTTGGGGAGAGAGCACGGTCAGTGACTCTGCTGCACGCGCTGGAAACAATTATATGCATGTCCATGTTATACATCATGGCTAAAAGAGGTGGTGCTGTCTTTGAACCGGTCTCCAAATATCTGCTTAAATTATACACTTGCCTGTTACCTAATTAGCCTGTCAGGTTTAAGGAAAAACTCTTTCTGGGTAGGGCAGAGTGGGTAATGGGCCTGACTCCCACGGGGTCTGGGAGGATGGAAGGTGAGCCAGTGAGTCAGGCTATGTCTGTCTGAGCTGCCTCCAACTCAGGCACACATGGCTGGTCTACTGGAAGACATTGGAAGTAACTGGCAGGCGGACACCATTTTGGAGGCAGCCTCTCCTGGGTGGAGATCTAGCAGGATGGAGCAGCGCCTGGCTAGAAAGCTGACAGTCTCAGTGTGGCTTGAACTACATGATGACCATTTAAAGGGAGGCAGCCTGCCTGGGACAGCATGGCTCACACAGGGTTCAGAGCAAGACAGTCGGGCCGAGCAATTCCCAGACTCGGATTCCACCCTCAGGGAAGGGAGAAGGCACCCTCCCTTCCTAGGTCCAGCCAGGCTGCAGCTGGTGCCCTGAGACCCAGTATTATCCAGACACTGGGGGACAGGGTCACCAGGACAGCTCTCAGAAGACACTGAGGTTGTAGGTGCTCTGCAGGGACACCTGATGCCCTGGTCATGCCCAGGCCTCTTTCCTGATCTGCTTTCCTGTCCCAGCCCTGGTCTGGGGCCATCGCAGGCTTCTTCTCAGAATCTCTCAGGTTTGATTGTCTAGCCTCTCTGAAAGCTGTCCCCTGGGCTGTGGGGTAGGCCCTGCTTCGTTCCCACAGACAACACAATAGTCACCCGCAGGAAATAAATTGATTAGAACCTTTAAGGATCCAAAGATTTCATGTAAAATTTGGATTTCTAGCCTCTCTTGAAATATTGGAAGATGTAATGTTTGACCTGCACAGGTTGAACCGCGACGCCCCCTATAGACAGGGCATGGCCCCTGTAAGGCAGCAAAAAGCTCGTGAACCTGCAGTTGTGGCTCTGAACCATCTCTCCAAACTGTGGCCCCCCCTCTCCAGTCCCCCCCACCCCCCGCACTACCCCTACCTAGGACTTGGCCTCTCTGCCTCCACCTGCCTCCCTGCCTCCATCCCCATACAGCTGTCCTCCGTGCACTCTGAAGGTGTAGGGACGTCCGGATTGCTGTATCCCTGCCCTGTAGACCTGGCAGTGAACTGCACAACTTCCCTGGAGCCTGTTCCCTCTTCTTGAAAGTGGGCACGGTGTGGATGGAATGGCTTGTCATAGGTGACAGTGTGGCACCCAGTGGGTTGGGTGAGAGTGCCTGTAATGCACTGGACCAGTTCTGGGATGAACATCTGGGAAATGGGCCAGAGCTTAAAGACACACTCCCTTGCCTTCTAGTCTGATGTCACCAACTGTAAGCACAGCCGTCAGGTGGACGCCATTACTATCCTCATTTCACAGGTGGCGAAACTGAAGCTTAGAGAGGCCAGGCATGGCTAGCTTGGCTTAGGACTCAACCTGTATTTCATGCCTGAGCCCTGAGTGCCTCCTTTGAGACTCACACGTCATCTCTGAGAAGCCCTCATCAACTCTCCCTCACCCCACTGCACAATTTCTCAGTTACAGACCCCCTGCTGTCTTCTGTACCTCCCCTCCCACAGTGACTGTCCCTGGGGCTCCAGTGCCCACTGCAGGCCCAGCTGAGGAAGTCCGTTGAGTCTTTGAAGTGTTATCTCTCTAGGCCCCCAAGCTAGGCTTGTGCCATGAAGTGCCATGAGTGAGGTCTCAGTGGCCCCAGAAAGGGCGGCCCCATCTGTGGAACAGCCCCCACCTTGTCTGGGAGATGTCCTGCTGGGGCCACTCTATCCCTAGACACCCTTCCTGACAGGTGCCTGTGCAGCCCCAGCCTGCACTGCTCCAGTGACGGGGAGTGTTTCCTGGGCAGCCAGATGGGTTTGCAAAGGTTTTGATTAAGTTTGGCCCTTCTCAGGTTGGTTGACACTGCATATTACTGCCACCTCGTGGCCACCTTGGGAGGCAGCTAACTGGCTCAATGAGGCTGGGTGTTCCAGGGCCCCAGGCAGATAGCCCACCACCCTCACTCTCCTGTTATTTCACCAACCTGGCCTGTCTCCGGTGCACCATCTCTCTGCATCCTCTGTCTGAACATTTCCCCTGAAAATCTCCACTTATCAGCACCCGCCCAGCTTTCTGGCCTGGGTTACACCTCCCTTACCCTCCCGGCCGACCCCAGCAGGCTGGCTTGGCTTACAGGTGTTCACAGCAACCTGTACCCTATCCAACACCATGCACAGTGAAGTGGGAATGTCCATGAATTTTGATTCTCTGTCTCACTCAACCACAGATCCCGAATACATTTCTCACAATTGTGTCTCATATGCCAAACAAAGTCCCTCATACATAGGGCGAACACCGTAACTCTTTGTTGAATGAACATCCAGTTTCCCACTGGCTCCAGAGCCCAGCCTTGGAGCACCAGAGAGCGCCCTGACCTGCCAAAGGCTACCAAGGGCATCAGCTGACCCTGCCCTCAGCCACAGCTTGGGAGTTCAGCCAGGACAGCAATCCCCAACCTTTCGGCACCAGGGACTTATGAGAATCTAATGTTTGAGGATCTGAGGTGGAGCCGAGGCAGTGATGCTAGCGTTGAGGAGCAGCTGCAAATACAGATGAAGCTTCGCTTGCCTTCTGCTGTGCAGCCTGGTTCCTAACAGGCTACGGACTAGTACCGGTCTGGTCTACGGTCCAGGGGTTGGGCACCCCTGAGCCAGGACCCTGGGCATTGAGGACTCCTTCAGCCTTCAGGGCTCCCCCTGCTGGGGTCAATGACCATCACAGCGGTAGGAACTGCCACTCAATGAACTCAGCCAGTGTGTCCAGCACTGGGGTTCCCTCACCTGCTGGAGAGGGGTTGGGTCATACAGGCTGAGATCCAAAGCCCATTCTCTCTCTATCATGTAGGCAGCACAGAGGTCCAGTCCCTGATTTCAGAAGCTTGGTGGGCCAGCTTTATGCGAAGACCCACTTTTTCGTGAATCTGTTTACTTGGAGGATCTGACTTGCCTTGGTAACCTGGTGCTGGTCTGTGAGTACCCTCTTCTATGCAGTGGGGTGAGGATGCTGGAGGATGCTTTGCTGCCTGGGGAAGTGGGAAGATATTCGGCCAGCAACCAGTCTGGAGGGCTCCATTCTGCAAAGATGTCACAGGCATACCCACAAAGGGCAGCTCCCACAGGGCTGGCCCTGCTAAGTGCTCTCCCAGAGTGGGACCTGGGAGGAGGCACTTCAGAGGCTGAAACCTGGAGCTGAGGGCACCTGGCCTCTGCCTGCAAGATGCAGAAAACTGCAGAGGGTCAGTGAGGTATCTGGGAACCGCAGCACAGGCCTCCTGCCTTTAAGATGCCCCACATGTGACATCCTAGGGGACACTGGGGACAGAATGTGGGCTCAAGGCAAGGGGTCTGAGTCAAGAAGGACTTGCTCTGGGCTGGGGAGGGACCCTTGGGAGGAAAGACCAGTATGGTGGGCCTTTCCTGAGGGCCTGGCTGTGTCTTCCTAAGTTCCAAACAGTGAGTCCTCACTTCGGGAAATCTACTTTCACCCCATTCCCTCTCAAGCTGGGGAGAAGCACTGCAAGGTCAGATTAAAGTGAGATGTAGGATGTCAGAATCTAAAAACAGATGAATCTGGGATATTACAGATGAATCACTGAACTAATTATACTTTTATAATCAAAGCTGTTTTTGAACAGGGACAGTGCAGGAAAGCATATGGATGTATGCTACTATGTGGTCCTTCTTTGCTCAGCTGATTAATTCCAAACAGTCCAACTGAGTCATTCTCTTCAAAATTGGTCCCAGGTTGAAGCCTTGCCTCATAGCCCACATTTCAGCTTGGAGCTTCTGCTGTCCCCCACCCCAAGATTCTAGTGTGTGTGGCCGGTTGGGCCCTGGTGCCGCTGGACGGGAGGGGTGCTGGTTTGGGTCCCTCACCTGCCAGAGCTGGCCTGCAACTCCTGCCAGCTCTCATTCTCAGGTTGGCCCCTTTCCCGCCATTTTCACCAGGACATTTGTGATTTGGGCTTCAGGCTTCAGCAGTAAATTACTATGTCCGCCCCCTACCTGGACTCCTTCCTCCACAGTCTGCCTTGGAGCAGGGAGGCCTTTTCAATATGCACATCTGTCCATGTCACAGAGGGGCTTCCTTGGCCTCCAAATTCTCTGCTGGGTAGGTGAAGGGACTTCATTCATCATCACCTTCTTTCCTCCCCACACCCCTCCCCCATGACCTGCCGAGCCACTGCCACTGTGTCTGTGCTGCATGGAGAGCCTTCCCACCTTGTTCTCCATCCGAACTCTTACTCATCCCTCGAGACACACCTCAAGTGTCCCTATTCTGTGGGGCACCCCCAGTTCGTCCCAGGCAGAGTTCTCCATGCCTTCTTCTGTGGGGCAGAATCCCTGTCTATGATGGATAGCCCTCCCCACTGTAGGCAAAACTCTCTATGTGGGAGAGTCTCACTCTTGACTAGGGGACAGTGGGCGGGATGGGTGGGTGACAGGCCTCCATCTATGGTCAGAATGACAACAGAGGTGGCTGGACCCAGAAAGCCACTTCATGAAATAGCTCAGAGCTTAAATCAGTGGGGACCAACTGCTGAGTGGAACTTGTACTTTCCGGGGCCTGCTGGCCTTATCTCCTTCCCTCAAGTGACAAGTGTGACACAGACCTGAAACTCTAGTTATGCGCTGAGTGATATGTCCCAGTTATCACAGGCCTTTGAAACTGGTGCCACCTGCAGGTGGGAGAATCAAGGAGACTCCCGAGATCAGCATGGTAGGGGGAGGTCAGGCCCCCACGTTCACCACTGCGAGATTTGGAAAACGACATGATCTCTCTAAACCTCAAGTTTTCAATCCACAAAATGGGCACAAATCGTAATGCATAGGGATGGGATGTACTCTGATGGGATGAACTAACACACAGGTCTGACTCCTGACATTCTCACCCAGGTTAAGTCTCACACTGTGCAAACGTGAATGTGGAAGCCCAAAAGGGCTAAGGGACTGCCAATGGGTAGGGGTGGGGCCTCTGTCAGGACTGCAGTCCCCTGGCCGCAGCCTGCTCCATGCATCTGTTCCTCGACAGGACAAGCCCTGGCCAGGGAAATGCAATCGGACATTTCACCATGAAGGCAATGTTTTTCTTCCTAATTTCTAATGATGGCTATGATATTGATGTATGAATGAGCACTAGGAGGGAAGACGGAATGGAGAAATGGACTTCTTTCTTTTCTGTTTTGTTTGTTTTCATGTTTTTGGAGAGCAAGAAAGGGTCTTAACAATTTGATAACAGGGTGGACAGCAGTGCATGGGGAGAGAGCTCCAAGGACAGATAGAAATAGGATGAGGAGAAATGGAACATTCACTGTAAATATGTTTCTCCAGACGATGACAGGAGAAGAACCCTCTGTCAACTCACAGACAGTCAAAAGCCCCAGCCTGCGGCTGCGACTTACTTACTGATAAAACAGCTGGTGAGGGAGGGCAGACCACAGCCCGCGTGCTAATTGAGCTTTGTCACATGGGTGGGCTTGTGTCTTAGCCAAGTTCTGACATCCTCTGAGCTCAGCTTCCTCATCTGTCAAGTTGGGCTGACACCATCAACCTCCCAGGGTGAGAGCATGTGGGAGCCTGCACCCAGCAAGCACTCAACAGGTGCAACTTGCTTCCCTGGCATGATGGAGGGCTGTGGGGAGTGGAGGGGGCAGTCCTTTCTTTTGGTTCTCTCTGGAGGGGGAATCTCCGAGCCCTTGGCATGGCACTCTGTCTTTGGGGACAAGTGGTTTCTATAAACACAGAGCCAAGTAAGTTTCCTTGGTCTCCCACTGTGGCCTCCAAGATCCTTCTCAATGCAGCCCTGGAGGCCTCTCTGGCTTCTCCTTCTACCATCTTCCTGTCACTTGCTTGCTTACTCCAGCCACACTGGCCTCACATGTACCCTGGACATGTTTAGCCTGTTCTAAACTCATGACCTACACACTTGCTTTTTCTGTCAGAAGCACTTTCCTGTCAAAGTCGCTGCATCTTTTTCATTATTTAAATCTCAGCTCAAATGTCATCTTCCCCAAGAGCCTTCCGCTCATTCAACCCAAAATAAACCCTCCCATCCATCCAGCCAGCAATTTCATCACGTCCCTGCTATACTCTCTCTCTTTCTGGCTCATGTTACTGTTTGAATCTATTTCGTCGGCTTACTTGTTTACTTACTTATTGCTTCTCTCCTCCCCACTACAGGGAGAGGCCTTATTTCTTTTGCTTGTTACTGGGCCAAAGACTCAGAAAAGCCTCGGGCACAGCGTCACTGATGTATGGGGTAGCACGTTCCTCACCCCAGGGTCTCGGCACTGCTGGCACATGCTGGGTTTAATGGTCTCCACCTCTGGCCTCACAACCTAATACCCTCCTCATCCATCCAAATGTAGAGAAATCTTAAGCCCTGAAAGATGTTACCGAAACCACGTTTTTCAAGAAATTTTTAAGTTGCATTCTGAAGGTGTAAAACAAACCAGAAAGTCACTGAAGTTCAACAGCAATAGTCAGAAAGGTCAAATACCGAAGCAGAGGCTAGTCAGGAGTCTGATATCACAAATAGGAGATGATGAGAGAATCTAATGTGTTCTGTGCAAAAGTCAAGGTGTGGGCATGATTGAGACTTGCATGAGAGACAAGTCTTGTCATCTTAGACAGGCCATAGTTTGGGGAGGAAAAAAGGGGTTGTGATAAAAAAAACTGCAGGAAAATCACAACGACCCCTAACAATTCCTCCCTCTCTACCCCATGGCAAACTGGCTGTGTAGGCCCCTCTTTCCCCCAGCTCCCCAAATAGTGTTACTGGGTCTGATCTATCTTTGTGCCTCCCCAACCTCACCCCAGTATTCAGCACAGGGCATAACATATCTTACAGATTTGTTGAATTGAGCCAAATTTATAAGGTGGCAAAATCACTTTATCACCATAAATGCTGATTACTATTCCAAAAGGCAAGAGTGCTGTGCTTATCTCTCCTCTGCATGTCCCACCTTGCGATCGCAATGCTCTGAGCTCCTCATTCCCCCTATGCAGCTGACACCATGAGGTTTGCTCTCCCTGGATGAACTGGGATCCCAAAGCTCTCAAACGTGATTTTCTCTTTAAATGCTAAACCTGCAATTCCAAACTCTACCACCAGGTGGCAGTTAGGATAGCAAGAACCTTTCAAATCTGGTTTAATCTCTAAGATTCTACTTCTCATGAAAATACACCCTAAATTAAAACAAGATACATACACACATATATATATTTTTAAACTAATTGTATTGGCATAGATTTAAAAGCATGATAATGCCCACTGTTGCCTAAGGCTTGGGGGAAATATGCAGCGTTCATATGCTGCTGGTGGGAATGTAAATAAGTACAGCCTGGTGGGGGACAATTTGGCAATACACATCAAAGGCTTAAACATGTGCAAACCCTTCTGTCTAGCAATTCAACTTCTAGACATTTATTTTAAGGAGATAATCATGGAAGTAGGCCTAGATTTATTCCCAGGATGTTGACTGCAAGGGTGAACAATTGTCAATGTAAATAATACGACTTGGAGCCTGCTTAAATAAACTATATATGATAAAATACTATATAACTATTACATTTTATAAGAATTCTTAATGATATGGAAAAATCTTATGATACAATCAGTGAAAAAAATAAGCTACAAAAAATATGTAGAGTAAGAAATATAGAAACAAACTTGTGTGTAAAAAATGCTGGAAGAACAAACACCAAAATATTGAGAGGATTTATCTGTGAGTCGTAGGATTATAGCTGATTGTTTTTTTTGTACTTTTCTCTATTTTAGGAAGTTTTCTTAATAAACACTCTTCCATTATCATCAGCAGCAAGCGATTAATGGACCTTGCAGTAGAAAGAACAGGCCAACCTCTGTACAGGACGGTTGTGAGCATGAGACCTTGGGCCCTGGTCAGTCCATACCCTGCCCCATGGAGGTAGGTGGCTCTTATGCTCCGCCCCCTCTTAGAGGATCCACATATGGACCTGCTTTCTGCTTTCCTCGCTCAGAGGAGGGGCCCGCCCAGATGAACTCAGAAAACATAGCCTGCACAGTTGCCACCACCACCCCCTAGTGACTCTTGTTTCTCCTTCCCTTTAGGAAGGGATATGATTTTAGCATAAACTGAAAAAAAAATCCTCCTTGAGACTGGTTTTGAAGTTTACTAAGCTGAAGAAAAAAACAGTTTTATACAACTGACAGTTCTCAAAGCTATTTTCCTCTCCGAAGGTTGCTGACGTTTGTCAGAGCATCTGAGTGGTTCCCCAAGCCCATCTGCCCTCCCCTTGAGGTTTTCCCCGGTGAAGGCAGACAGTGAGGTTATCGAGGGGCTGCGGTGCTTCATGGGACTCAGGCTCTGCCTGTGCTACCCATCGACCCTCCAACTCTGTGGGTGTGACGTCCCCGGCTCGGAGAGGCTGAGCAGCCTGCCGGAGCATGTGCAACTGAGCCGGACTGGACTTGGGGCTGACGACGGGAAGCTGGTGGAGACTCAGTGTATGAGGTGCCTCTTAGGCGTCCCAGGCCCCTCGTGTTGGCAGTTGCCCTAACTTCTAGGATGACCACATGGAGATATTTGTAAACAGACCCCAGACTGGGAGCCTCCACAGGTCAAGAGATCTAGATTTTAGCTCAAACAGGTGAGCCCCTCTCTCCCACCTCCCCTGCCTGCATGGGCCTGCTTTCCTTCACTAGGCGGAGGCCAAGCTCCATATGACCCCCACCCTGTGGGCCTCATGGAAGGGACAGCTCTTGAGGCAGTACTTGAACGAGGTGCTTGGAGGCACACAGCTGGGCAGGCTGGCTGGCTCCTGGGCTGGAGGCACGACCACCCTGAACCCAGCCAGGGAAGAGGCCTGGATGAGTGTGAAAAGCAAGGGGTCCATGTACATGGGGGCCAGCCGACCTCAGGAAAAAGGATGACTGGCTCTGGGGCAATCACGGGTGTGATACCGGCTTCTCCTCACCCATCTCCCGGCCTGCTCAAGGCTTCCTGTGATGAGGAGCTAGAGGGGCCAAGGACACCACTGGAGCTGCCTGCGAATGGGCTGTGGGGTAGGCTTGCTGGGCCCTCACCTGCCTCCTTCCCTGGAAGCTCCCAAGTTCATAGCAGCTGGACACGCTGCATGCACACCACCCTGGACCCCCATGACCACAGTCACAGGGCTCCGTCTCTGGCCTGGGCTCAGCACCCCTAGGCTCGGCACTGTGCATCTCACCCACTAACCCTTCAGGCTAGATTCCTGTCAGCCCTGTGATACCCTGTGACCTGGCTACTGTCTGCTGTGACTCATGGTGTCTGGGTGCTGCAGGAGTGACCTCACTTCACCTGAATCCTAGCTCCCCTCTCCACAGAGAAGGAAAAGGGGACTTAGAGCAGCCAAAGGATTCATGCCCTGGATCCACCCTCTGGCCGCCTAACTCCACACCAGGAGCCTACTTTTGTCCACAATGCCCTCAGGATACCCCCACCTGTCCCCATCCTTTCTGAGGCTAGGGGGAAGGGAGTCCTGAGTCACTATGTGCTCAGAAGGGAGGATAATGGAGAAGAGTGGAGAAACCACTCATCAGCCACCACCCTTGGCCCCTCGGACACGTGTATCTACAGTCCAGAGTAACTCGGCCTGTGAAGTTAACCAGGCCACGCTGGAGGGCCTGTCTGAAAGTTTCCAGTCCTCATGAACTGCTGAAGTGGATGGCCCCGAGATGTGAGGCAGAAATATTCTAGCAAAGCCTGTGGTTCCCCGCAACTCTAGCTTCCATGTAGGAATGGGGATCCCTGGTGGTGGGGCCTGGCCCCAGAGTGCTCCTGGCTGGTGTTCACATTTCATTCTACTTCCCACAGAGCAGCACATGTGCTGTCTGGGAGACCAGGCTACCTGCCACTGGGGAGCTGTCCTCGCAGCTCCAGAGACCCCAAACTCCACCCCAGACCCAATGTGGGCACCTCTGGTCATGAGATAAATGCCTCCAGTCTCCACTGAGTCCCAGAGAGCCTGGTTTGTGATGCATTCAGTGTCACCGTCACCTCCTCAGTCTCATTTAATCCAAACTCAGCTCCCTGAGGGAGTTCTTCATCACTTCAGTTCACAGAACAAGAAACTGAAGCTCAGAGAGGGTGAGTGCCTTCCCCAAAGTCACCCAGCTGGGAGGCACAGGTTTCCCTGATGCTCTAAGCTGGATTGCCCTCCATAGCCTTCCACAAAGGCAGCTCCTGTAGGTCTGGGGACCCCACCCCATTCTCCACTGCCAGATGTCCTAAGTCTGGACAGATCTGGCCATTAGCGAGGCCTCTGAATCAATCAACATTTTCCTCCTTGTACCTTCTGGCCTGAGGCACAGAACAAACATGTTCCCCAATGGGACAGTCCTGCCACACTCTCCTTCCACCAGCTTGCCACCTGCTCTGCTGTGCTGGGACTTCTGTGTAGGAGTAGGCAGTGTATGGCCACCTTTCAACTTACTTCTTACGTGGCCCTCACCCAGCCCAGGCTAGGGATGTTGACTTCAAATACAAGCCAAGTTTTAGGCTTAATTGTGAAAGAACTGAGAAGTGATGACACCACAAGGCTGAACTGGAATGTACCAGTCTCTTGTGGCCGAGTGGTGACAGAGCACGGGCTGGGACATGGTGTTCCCTGTGCACTGGGAAGATGCCGGCACCAAGCTGGCCTGGAGGGTGCTCCACAGCCAAGGGCTGGACCCTGGGCTTGGGGAGATGTACTGGCAGGAAAAGCAATGCTGGGTAGACTCCTTCTTAAAGCCTCTTTGCTTTGCATGTGGGGCGGCTGGAGTTACAGAAAGACCAGGCCCCCAGGAGCAAAGGAAGAGAGAGGAGTGCAGACAGTTAAATAAAAGGCTCAGAGGAAGAATACTGGCTTGAGAGAAAAGGGATGAGAGAAAAAATAAATGGCAAATTACCGGGTAGCCATCTCGTCCTGATTGCCCCTGTGATAATTAATATGTCATTAATAATCAGACTTTTGGTAGAAAACCATATGGCAACACTTAGCACTCAATCAGGGCCCCAGATGTCCCCCCACTCCATGTTCTTCAGCAGAAGCTGCTGGTGGATAACTGATGCCTTTTGCGGGGGGACTTGGAGCTCTGACAGGTCTGGAAAATGGAGCACCCATTTATCGCCCCATTGGGTCGGACAAGAGGGGCTATGAGGGCACACACCCATGTACGTCCTCCCCAAGTCAGCCAGCACAGATGGGGACAAAGGGTTCAAAAGGGCATTGTCACAACCACCATGGAAATGATCTTAAAATGCTAAGGGACCGAGAGAGCAGATGTGGGTTTCCCGCCTCCTGCTACTGCGATGGGGTGAACCCAGAAAGGCAGCCTTGGAAGCCAGAGATGTGGCGGGGGTGGGGGCATTTATTGCTACTGGATGCTTCTCGGTCTCCATGTACTCAGAGAACTGACTGACTGCCCGGCCAGTGTCTCATTTATCAGCATCCATCTCAGGTTTTAGCTTGAGAATTCTTCATTTCTTTAATAAACGTAATAGTTTAACACCCAAGTTAAAATCCCTGCCCCATAGTGCTCTGCATTATGCACTTCAGCAGGTTCACACAGGCTACCTCCATGCGACAGCCAGGAATGACTCAACAGCGAAAAACTGCCTGTGGTCAATAAATCTACACATACTTCCTGGCTCGCTTTTTGGCTCAGAGTGGCGCTACATGCATTGAGAAGCCCAGACACCAAAGAGTGCTGATCGAGACATGAATCATGGTAAGTGGAAGTCAAAAGTAAAACAGCTCATCTGAAAGGAATTCCTTTAGAAGGTTCAGACTCTCAATGTGTTTCTTGAATCAATTCGCCAGAATTGATCAGGCTCTGAAAAACTGCCACGATGTCTCGAAGGCAGACTTGTCATGTTTCTTGAGAAAAACCGGATTTCCGGGGTGCTGGCGATCCCCTGCCTTCAATGCTGCCTTGGGCACCCGTTCCTCTCCCTCACCTTTCTCAGACACAACGCCCTCATGGCCAGCCGCCCAACCCAGAGAGTCAAAGGTGTTTTGGCAAAGGAGGGAAGCGGACCCCAGGATCTAGTGATTCAGCCCAACTCA
Source organism: Macroglossus sobrinus (assembly GCA_004027375.1). Lineage (NCBI taxonomy): Eukaryota > Metazoa > Chordata > Mammalia > Chiroptera > Pteropodidae > Macroglossus > Macroglossus sobrinus. Next base: position 100,319 of record PVKZ01002758.1, on the reverse strand, counting down.
TTCCAACTGTCTGACTCCACAGCCTGAGACAAAAACATTATCTCAACTGCTCAACTGCTGCAGAGCAGTCAGAAAATGTGGGCGTGGTGCTTCTGTGAACCCAGTGGAGGTAGGGATGGGGTGGGGAGCAGCCAGGCTCGTGCCAGCTTTCTTGGAAGGAAAGTGTCACAGAATGCTTCAAGGGGCAGGTCCAGTTGTGGAACTTGCATTCATCTACAAAGTTAAAAAGATATGACCCCTGTCTGGACTGATCTATATATATTTTCGGACATACCTCTCTAACCAAATAAAATAAAAGTGCTACAGAGAGAGAACAAAATGTCTTATCTTTCAGGAGCAGACAGCACAATCCAGGGCACTTACTGGAGAACCTGCAAAACACAAGCAGAGACATCACAGTCAGAATCAAAGGGAGAAAGGGTCCCCTCGTCCATGTGGGTTCGCCTCCACACAGCTGCTAGCCGCCCCTCCTCACAGGGATTTGATGTCACAAGCCTCAAAGCAAGTGGCAGGGCAGAGGGAGTGCCTTTGCCCTTGGAGGGGCTGGGATGGGTGTGTAGGGAGTGATGACAATCTCGCATGCATGGGTTCATGCATTCATTTCACGAGGCTGCTGATCCCTGCTTGGGCCGCCCATGTTGAACTTAGGTCAACTGGCAAAGGAATCAGACCTAGTTTCTGCCTGAAGGACAAATATTGAGGCTCACTGGGTATCAGTTCATTTCTCTTGAAGGGGAGAGACTTAGAGGAGAAAACATTTTGGGCAGAGGAAATAACATCGAGAGAACACTAGGGTGTGTGTGGCTCAACAGATGTGAGGGTGGTGCCTAACGACCAGCCCAGAGGTCAGGGGCGCCAAGCCTGGGCACACGGGGTACTTGAAGGGGACAAGTCTAGAAGCACAGGTGCTACTGTAGGAAAGGCTGGTGCATAGGTTGAGGCTCATCCCCACGGCGATGTGGATGCCAGGAGAACATTCATGACACACAAGAGTGTCCTTATCTTATGGTTTGCAAATCACATGGCATATCTGCATTTGACCTTCTCAACAGTTGTGAGGGGTGGATGAACACACCCATTTGACCAATGGCAACAGAAAGAAGTGACTTGCCCAAGGCCACATGGTTGGTTAGGGGTAGAGCTCATCCAGGAAGGAGGTCTCCCAACTCAAACCACTACTTGAGCCATGTCCGTTCCTGGCAGACCCTGGACCGCAGTCTGGAGAGTGATGTTGCATGGGGAGGCGAGTAATTGGACCCAGTGGTGAGTGAGAGGCAAGACCTCAGACTCACAGAGTTTTCCTTGAATAGACAGGTACTTAAGAAAACAATTACAAGGGGAAGCAGAGGATGCTCCCTGCTTCATGTCACGAGAGGCCTGAGCCAGGCTGGCCCACTCAGGACAGGAGGCTGGGCTGAGTCCAGAGGGCAAGGATGATTTATTTCTGAGAGTGGGAGGGGGAGGGAGGAGCAATGAAGAGATGGGAAGCTCAGAACATGCCAAGATAATAAGGGCTGCAGTAGGGGAGGGGCTGGGGACAAGGCAGGGCCAACCAGAGCACCCGGCCTTGTTTTCATGTCATGACCCAGAAGGGGCACTGAGGGGTCTGCAGGAAGGAGTGATTCGAGGGGTCATGAGTGGGTGTGGGCACACACTGCAGCTGTTCCTGTGAGGGCACTGCAGCGGCAGCCTGGACTCGTGCTGGCAGTGGAGATAGAGAGAAGTCACTTGGCAGTGAAGACAGATAGGACTTGCTTTCCAAGTTAATGGTGGAGGTGGGGGTGGAGGGGTGCATGGGACATAGAGGAAGGAGAGAGGTGAGAAAAAGGTTTTCGGCTTGAAAACTGATATGTGATGGTGCTAATAGCCAAGAATGATAACATGGGGGCTGTGTCCCCTGAGTCTAGACTGGGGGTGGGGCAGGGTATTGGCCATTTAACCACCATACAGCTCACTTCTCACTTGTTTTATAAAGAAAAGAAAAGCCACCAGAGAGATGCACTGTCATCTTTGCCACATGCACACACTTGTCTGCAGCTGCACCTGTGCCTGGCCTCCTCTCCCAGCTCCTTAGGTTAAGTTGGAGGAGCTGACCCACCTCCACCTTCCAGGGGCCCCGCCGCACCCTCCATCCCTCTCTGCCTGTCATAGTCAAGCTTGCCTCTTAAGCAGATTCTTCCCAACAGCTCTAAAACATGCTCTAATTCCTCTGATTTTTAAAAAAATGCGTATTTTTATTTTTTAGTTACAGTTGACACTCAATATTTCATTAGTTTTAGGTGTATAATGGAGTAATTAGACTTTTTATATAACTTACGAGGCGATTCCCTGATAAGTCTAGTACCCAATGGACACAGTACATAGTTATTATAATATTATTGATGACATTTCCTATGCTGTACTTTACATCCCTGTGACTATTTTGTAACTGCAATTTGTACATCTTAATCCCTTCACCTTTTTCACCCATCCCTCAATTGCCTTCCCATCTGGCAACCATTAATTTGTTCTCTGTATTTATGAGTTTGTTTCCATTTTGTTTGTTTGCTTTGTTTTTTAGATTCCACATATTATGCTAAGTGAAATAAGTCAGATAAAGATAACATATGATTTCACTTAGCATAATACCCTTTAGGTTCATCCATGTTGTCACAAATGGTAAGATTTCATTCTTTTTTGTGGCCGAGTAATGTTTCATTGTATATATGTACCACTTCTTCTTTATCTGATTGTTTATATGGATCCTTAGGTTACTTCCATATCTTGGCTCTTGTAAATAATGCTACAGTGAGCATAGGAATGTGTATATCTGTTCGAATTAGTGTTTTGGATTTCTTCAGATAAATACCCAGAAGTGGGATTGCTGGGTCTTAGGTAGTTCTAATTTTAACTTTTTGAGGAACCTCCATATTGTTTTCCATAGTGGCTGTACTAATTTATATTCTTGCCAATAGTGTACGAGTGTTCCCTTTCCTCCACATCCTCATCAACACTTAGTTTTTAAGTTATTGATGATAGCCAATTGGACAGGTGTGAGGTGATACCTCATTGTGGTTTTACTTTGCATTTTCCTAATGATTAGTGATCTCGAGCATCTTTCTATATATCTATTGGCCATCTGTATGTCCTCTTCCAATTCTTTTGATTGAAAAACATCCTTTGTTTGCACATCCTCCTCTACTCCTGCCCAGCTCTCCCCCTCCCTCATAGCCACATTGCAGAAAGAGGTTCACAGGAGGTGCATGGTGTGTCTGAGATCACTCAGCCAGTGAGGGGGCTGCCCAGCCCCACAGGACCCCAAACCCATGGCACCAGCCACTGTCTACAGAGGGGTGACCAGAGTAGGAATGGCAACGTGCCAGGCTGAACCCGTTGCTGGTGGGACAGGCCACACCTACCCATCTGAGAGACTCCAAAACACACCAAGCCACCCCCTCTCTTAGGCCCTACTGGCACTGTATCACCAGGCCATCATTACTTCACAGAGGCACTGTTGTTATAGCCTCCTAATCAAACTCTTCTGGGGACCCCAATTCCATTTGCCAGAAGGGACTTTTAAAACTGCCCCCTCCCCCCATTTCCAGGTCTTCTAATTGCACCTGGAATAACTTCCCAAATCCTGCTCTCCCCCGTGGCCCTGCTCTTCGTTCATGCCCCGCACTTGGCCACCACACTCTGCCTGTTTCTCTATATCCCCAAGAGGTCAGCTCTGTGGCCTCAGGACAATCACATCGACCATGTTCCCATGCTTGGTGTCCTGTGGCTCATTGCCACCACCTCGGAAAAGCTTTCCTGTAGCGTGAAATCTGAAGATGTCTCCTTGCCATTTGACACACTGGTTTCTATCGCAGCTCCCTGTTATTTCCTCTCCAGCACTAATCACAATCTTTAATTATTAAATCCATTTATTTGTGTGTCATTTATTGTCTGTCAGCCCCATCAACAAGGCAGCTCCCTGAGAGCTGGGACCCTATCTGCCTGGCTACCCACTGTCTCCCACCTCCTAGCACAGGGCCTGGTGGACACACACTTAGTCAATATGTGCTGAAAGAATGAGGGGCCACCTGGTAGGCTGTTGTCTCTTCTCCTCAACTCTTGACTTCACAGTCTAGGATTTGTGCTGCTGCTGTAGCCTCTGGAGATAGGATCTGGGGCCTACAGCGAGCTGAGCACCCAAGAGTGATGGCTGGGGTGACTCAGGCTGTCCAAGTGTCCCTGCTTAGAAAGTGAGGTTGGCTGGAGGGTGGTTCACCCATGGCCCGGCCCCATTCAACACACAGCTTTCAAACATGTGTTCCAGGCATTGCCCAGATCTGCTGCCTTTGCTGTCAGGAATGTGGGAGCAATTAAATAAGGGCCAGATGACTTGGGAGATAAACAAAATGCGTCTTGGGAACAGAGGGGTCAAGGGCTCTATGGCCTCTTTAACTGAACTGATATGGCCTGACAGGCTTTCCCGAACTGGGAGCCACATCCACTGGTACCTTGAGGTTCAGAGGGTGTGTGAGCTGCTTGTTTACAGGTGTGTGGAGGGTCTGGGGCTTCACAATGCCCCCTACCTTGAGCTCTCAGCCCCTCCTGGGATGATCACTGCCTGTTTCGCAAATGGCGTATTCCTAGAAAAACAAACTGGGAAGAACATTTTTCACAGCCTGGCAAGTGCCCAGCTGCACACCAGGAGGTGAGGGCTGGCCTTGGTGCCTGTGGCTATCAGGCCTACGTACCTGCTCACAGCCCACCGCTCCTCCTCTGTGTTGTGCCCAGAATCCTGACTCCCTGCTCTGACCGACAGACCTGGCTCTGACCCAGCCCTCCACCTCCCGCCATTCAGCACTTCAGGTTAAGAGGCCCTGGCTCCTGACTCTTGAAAACCCAAATCCACCCCATTATTAGGGTGACATTCAGCCATGCTTCTTTGAGGGTTTCCCAGGGGAGCAGGGTAGGCTGAGGGCCATTAAACTGAGTTTGCAGGTAGATGAAGTGAGGCCTGGAGGTTGGCAAATTCAAAGCCAATAATGAGTTAGGAAGCCGGGCACTTAGCTCAGGCCACAGGTCCTGGCTTTACTTAAGCCAGTGCCATCAGAGAGTGCCGAGGCCCGGAGTTATAGTCACGTGCCACTTAATGACAGGAATGTGTTCTGAGAAATGTGTCTCCGTCATTGTGTGAACATCAAGAAGGCACTTACACAAACCTGGGTGGTATAGCCCACTATACACCTCAGCTGTACAGCACAGCCTACTGTTCCCAGGCTACAGGTCTGTACAGCATGTCACTGTACAAAATAACATGAGATTAAATCAAGCACAAGCGAAGATGATGCAAATAAGAGATGCAGTAAACACGAGATATATGAGGCTGCCTCTGGCATAGCATGGCATGCTCTTTTCTAGCAAATTTTTTTTTTAAATAAATAGAGTACACTCTAAAGTATAGTAAATATATAAACCAGTAATACAGTTGCTGATAATCAACTTTCATGTACTGTATATAATTGCACGTGCTACACTTTTATACAACTGGCAGCTGCGGTAGGTTTGATTACACCAGTATCACCACAGATATGTAAGTTGTACTACAATGTTACGATGGCTACAGTGTCACTAGACAATAGGAATTTTATGACACCACCATGGTATACGTGGTCTGTTGTCAACTGAAACATCATTATGCACAGGTGACTGTATAGCATTCTTTCTCTCACTCGCTAACACACACACACACGGCCTTCAGATCTCAGGAAGAAGAGTGACACAAATGGTAGTTTTCTGTTGTTTGGCTTCTTCATGTTGCAGAACAAATGCTGACTATACAACAGGTTTGAAGAATCTCCTGTTTAAATGATTTCTCAGATGGGCCTCCAGCATTTTGTCTACGCTGACATTGTCAGGTACAAGACTCTGGAGGTCAGGGTCCCCTCAGCCCTTGGCTATTTCTATGAATTTACCTACTCTGGGTATCTCATATAAATGGAATCGTATAGTAACTTATCTTCTTGTGACTGGCTTATTTCACTAGTACAGTGTTTATCAATGTTGCAGCTTGTGTCAGAATTTCTCTCTTTTGTAAGGATGAATAATATTCCACTGTATGTAAATCCTGCATTTTGTCTTTCCATTCATTCGCGGATAAACATTTGATTGCTTCTACCTTTTGGCTATTGTGAATAATGTTATAAAATTCTTGTTTGAGACCCTGGTTTTAATTCTTTTAGATATATACCCTGCAGCAGTATTGCTGGATCACATGCTAATTTCATTTTCAAGTTTTTGACAAATCACCATACTATTTTCCAGAGTGGCTTTACCATCTTACATTTCCACCAACAGTTTATAAGGATTGCAATTTGTCCAATTCCTTGCCAACACGTTATTTTCTAATTAATAATGTTGAGTGTCTTTTGGATCAAGCCAGTTATTTATTTATTTATTTATTTATCTATTTATTTATTTATTTATTTATCAATTCTGTCAATCAGAGACAGTTTCTAGTGATTGCTTTTCTCTCTCGTTTTTTTATTGCTAGATTTTCTCGTATCTTTGCGTGTCTCATAATTCTTTGTTAATAACTGGGCCTTTAAAGTAATTTAATGTGGATACTATAGAAATTAGATTCCACTCCTCCTTTCCAGAATCTGTGGTTGTTGCTGTTTGTTGTTATCATTGCTCTGTGATTAGGGGCTTTCTTGGACTAAATCTCTTTCTTGGACTAAAGCATGTATTTTTTATCATGTGCAGCTACTGAATCCTCTGCTTGGTTAGCTTAATAATCAGCATAGACAGAGGTTTCCTTTTAAGTCTTGGTCCAGCAAGTCTCCTGCTCTGTGCCAAGCGGTTCTCTGTATATGATGGAGCACAATTTTTGTACTGCCAGTTTACGATTTGTTGCCTGCTTGAGCAGAGCCACAAGGTAAGCCAGAGGTGAGGTACTGAGGCTCTCTCAGCTCTTTCCTGGACATGTAGATAGTCCTGCACGTGCATGTGCTTTCTAGATCCCCAGGAATATATTGGAGCTTTGCAAAGCTCCTTTAGTTATCTTAATGCCTAATTTTTTGCTTAAGTTTTTGCATCAGCTTCTGGTTTGCTCCAACTGGTATCACCACCTCAGGCAGCTGCGATGTTAAACAGTTGCTGCCAGGTGTTTTGGCAAGTACTCTGGAGACCCGGCTTTTCCCAGTGAGCAAGGTCTCCATCAGGTCCAATAAAGACAAGTGCTGTGTATGAACATTTCAAGGGAGCTTCCAGGCAGATCAAACAGTGACAATTCTCTGGGAATAAGCATTTGGGGAGCTTCAAACCTGTTAGCCTCCTCCAGTGGCTGCTACTTTTCATAGGTAGTGTGGTTGCAAGGCTGATGTTTTTTTTTAAAGGGTACCATAGGACTGAGACAGGCAAGCTAAAATAGTACAAATATTGCTGTTCTTAGCAAAGTTCATATGTTCATATGTTTTTCTTGAATAAACGTTTCTTGGGTCATTGAAACCTTTCATTAATTTCTTGTTCTGAAAGGTCAATTTTTCCTAGTGTTCTTGCTGCTTTTCTGACGGATCAGATTTTCAGAGGTCCTTAATCTAACATTCCATAAGTGCATCTTTCACAAGATCTTTAGGAAGAATTTCTTGGGGCCCGAGTGGATAAAAGAACAACACCCTAGGACTGAAGTGGCTGGGAGCTGTGGAGATCTGGTGAGAGACTCCATTGTAGGCTAGCGCAGGCATCAGCCCAGCAGCATTTGATTGCTTCATCCTTGTCCCTTCCCACCTGCTCTTTTCCCCCGCTTCCCGTCAAAAATTATTTATTGACCATCTCCTGAGTGCCTGGGGTCCAGCCCCAGCCCCATGCTTTGGTGGAGGAGAAAGGCACGTTTTCAGAGCAGACCACCACAAGCAGGTGTGGGAAGTGTTGTGACAGAGGGAGGTGTCTGGGGCTGGGAAAGCCAGGGGAGCCTGGGGAGAGCAAATGGATGTTCTTGGGGAAAGGCAAGATCTGGAAGGAGAAAGGTCCTTGCCCAGGGTCCCTAGGAAAAGGAACCCTGAGAGCAGGAGCAGAGCTGAGAAACAGGCCAGTGGGGTTGTAAGACATCCATTCGTTTATAATAAGAGACACATAAACACTCCAGAGCCGCGGAGGCATTTCCCAGGCATTTTCAGGTCTGCAGATAGAGCAGACCCGTCTGGTGCCCACAGGCAGGCAGGAGGGCTCAACTGTCTGCAGGTATGCAGCGCAGCAGGAAGGCATCTCAGCCAGATACTGTCCCACCAGGCAAAAACAGGCCCTCCTCCTTGGGACACAGGAAAAGTCCTGGTTTTACAAGGGAAGGCGCCAAAGCCAGGATGTGAATGTATGTGAAACTATCTAGGAATAAACACCAGGCCCAGCCAGAGCTAATCAGAAAGGAACATCTGCTCCGTGCTGCTCACACCATTCGCTGAGGGGCAGAGAATCAGCATGAGAAAGGGCAGCAAAGGGGATGAGATGCCGCCTCATCAGACTTGAGCAGATAGCCCTTTCCCAGTGGCTGACTTTAGATAAGACACTTCTGCCCCCTTGGAGCCTCAGTTTTCTTATCTGAAAAATGGGGCTAATAACATATTTATCTTTCAAGGCTCTGTGAGAACCACATGAGATGAAGAACCTGAAAGGACTCAACACAGAGTCAGGGGTCCAGTAAATCCTTGTTTTACTTTGACCTTTAGATTGTATAAACTGGAATCATAATTTTAATAGGTTTTGAATATGTTGAGTAATATCATATTTTGTTGTTAAAAAAAAAAGTCGCTATGTATTTCCAAAGTGGACTTCAGGAGCTTACAATGAAAGGTAACACGTTTTATGAGGACAGAAACGAGAACTGAGTGATGAAGTGTGTATTTGGTGGGCGGGTGGTGTGTGTGTGTGGTGGTGGTGGGGAGGTGATTACACAGAAAATCTAGAGTAAAGGAAGCCATAGCAATCAGACATAAAACAGCCTTCAGCTTCCGCAAGTCAAAGCATAGAGGGAACATGCTGCCATTTCCTACCAGTGCACTCTAGCGAGTTTATCTGGAGGGTCTCTGTAGGAGAGACTAGATAATGTAAGCACGCAGCACACCACGGGGGCAGCAAACTCATGCCCAGTGCCAGGGACAAGGGTCTGAGGCCCAGAGAGAGCCTGCCTGGCTTCCCTTGCCCAACTGGCCGGGGTCCTCTTGGTGGTGGGCCCCTGTGACACCACCACCATGCCCTCCTTGTGAAGCTGCTTAGGGGCTGAGTGTGTGTGCACTCATTCATTCATTCACTGTTTATGCATTTACGTTCTCTGTGCGGCCCTGTGCCAGGTTCTGTGCTGGAGGCTGAAGACTTGGGGCTGATAGCCTTTAGCCAGAGGGGTTAGAGAAGGCTTTTTAAAGGAGATGCTTGAGCTAGACTTTAAGAACAAAGAGCAATGAACCTGGGGTAAGAGTTCAGGTAGTCCTGGGCAGGAGAGGACAGAAGAGCAGGCTCAGAGTGAGAGGGCCTCAGGCTCCCAGGGTGAGGCTAGAGGTGGAGACACGGTGGAGGAGTGGCGAGGACGGTGAGGACAGAGAAGGGGGCACAGGTCTGAGATGTACTGAGGAGACTGACCCAGACTTGGTGGCTGGGGGAATGCAGGACTACACCCAGGTGTCCGCACAGGGAAGCAGGGGCGGGGACGTTGGAGGTCTCTGCCTGTGATGGATGGGAAGCTGGGAGAAAGCGGGCTGAGGGTGGTGCCGGGCTCAGTGGGGCCATGTCCAAACTCTGGGCCCAGAGGAGATGACTTCGCTGGAGTCAAGGAGGGGGCTTTGTCAGTGTCATGGGGGAGCTGGAGCCATGGGTGAGGTGGAGGAGAGAGAAGGAGGCTGGGGGCAGATTCATTTAAGAGGTGGATGAGGTCCTATAGAAAAGGCAAAGAAAAAGGGAGTCAGGGACATGGAGGGAAATGCAGGCCAGTGTTGAGCTAGGAATAGGGGGTGGGGGTGGGAGTGGCCAACAGTGAGTGTCAAGCAAGATAATGACAGTGGAGCATCTTTTAGCATGACCATCAGGAGGCCAGCGGTAACTTTGGCCAAGATAGTAAGTGGAGTGACAGCGAAAAGAAACCAGAGGGATGAACTGAATGGAAGGCGAGGTGGGAGAGCCAGGGTGGGGTTGGGGGTCGGGGTGTGTGGATGCCTCTGAGGAAGCCTCTTTGGGCATTGTGGGGAGGGGATGTGCAGAGCAAGTGCGTTTGTGGTGAAATAAAAATGGCAGGGAGGGGTGGCAGTGTAAGCGAGTCTGCAGATTGTATAGAAGGAGGGTGAAGGAGTCTCCTCCTGAAGTCCCCGCCAAGGGAAGGATAGGCCAAGTCTGGGGAGGGCTGGAGACACACAGGGAAACAGTCACATTGTGTTGAGGGACCCACAGTGGGGACCGTGGGCAGGTGTAGTCATCAGTTCTCACAAAGAGAGGGAGCTGCTTCAGAGTGGAGGCTAGCGGTTGAAGTTTCTGAGGCCAGTGATGAGATTTCGGGGCTGCCAAGGGCATAAAGGGGATAGCCACTGGAACTGTGATGCCGATAAGCCAAGAAAAGACTGTCCTGGGCACTGTGGCCTTGGGGGCAGTGGCCAGAATTGGAAGGGAGGGGAAGATCTGGCCCAAGACCAAGGGTCCTGAGTAATGGAGTGGGAGTGGACAGGTGCCTCCAGGCAGGTACCAGGTCAAGGGCAGACTTCCAGGACTAGGTTTAGGAACTAGGAGAACCTGAGACTCACCGGGATCGCCTCTTCTTCCAGGCTTGCCACGCCGTCCAGGGGGGCCTAGAAGGAAAATAAGGACAGACTTGTTAAGAAAGGAAGCCAGTGGGTTTGACACAGCCTGCCTGTCACCAGTCCACCCACCTACCCTGCAACAGCATCCTGGGGGCAGCCTGCCTACCACCCTACTGGCTGGTGGAGGGGAGAACAGTGGGGAGAAACTGTCTCCTGCCCACCCCACCCCTCTCCTCCAGGACCTCCCCTGTTGGCTGCATTCTCAACCCTCATGCACTCATTCAGTTATTCAATTATCTGTTCGTTTATCTATTCACAATTCTTCCCTAATCCAAACAATTTACTACCTGGAAACTCTTGAGGTAGAATAGTCTGCAGCTGAGAAACTTCAGACTTATGAGAAATATAAGGCTAAGGGTGGAAGTTATCTTACAAAAGCCCTGACCAATGCTTTTAATAACCACTAAAGTAAAATGGCAGGGACAGCACACCACATGAAGGCACTATCGTGGCATTTTGAATACTTATGCTTGGTAACTGGCACTATCCTTTCCATCTCCTGTCCTTCCTTTGCTCCCTAGAACTTTGGGCACCTCCATTTCCCACAGTTTGAAGGAGATGCTTGCTTACACATTTCTCATGCTTTATTGCAGAGAATGTGCACACCAACGCAGATTCTTTTCAGTATCTAGTCTTCCATCCACATGTTTTGAGACTTTCTGAGAGATGATAGGGACCATCCTGCTTCTGCCCACATTGGTCTCCGTGACCCAAAGGAGAGGGTTCTGGGTAAGGAAATGCTGACTGGCTCACTGCCCCAGTCAGAGGTCTAGGCCCAGCACACAGCCCACCTTGCTAGGGAGGCAGTCTCTCCTGGAGCTTTCTGGAAACACCCCCAATCCTCTTTGCTTTGTGTTTTCACTCTTGTCTGCCTCATTTTTACTCCCTCTTAGTTGAACTCTGCCCTGTTCTTCCTTCTCTTTTCTCAGGTGCCAGTGGAAAAGTGCATGTGTGGTTGCACATATTAGATTGCAATTTAAATGGCACTTTATACCTGTCAGTCTCTATCCTGCATGCCTGGCTCTGGGCTGGGCCATGAGGTGGCAAATCAGCAGGCTGTGACTATATTACAAGGCACAGCCCTTTCCTGTAAAAGTCAACCTTAACCCTCTCCCCACCCTTCTGTCCCCCAAATTCTCAGAACGACCACTTTGAAGAGACAGACTGGCAGTGAATCAGGTCTGAAGCAGGATGGTTCCCTGAAAAATTAGTGTGTATGTGTGTTTTCCCTTTTTTCTTCTCCCGATTTTCAGCGGTGCTGGGATGGGGACAGGGACAAAAAGCAAAGCAGCCCACATCAACACTCAATGTCAGTCCCCAGTGGGGTCTTCTGACTTTTGTTAAGGGGCAGTCCTGGCTGGGGAGGAGGGAGGGCCTGAGAAAGAGAGAAGGAGATTCACCTTGGAGGCTTGAGAACAGAATAGTTCAACAAAATTAAGAAATTAAAAACATGCTCTTTCTCACACCCCTGAGTTTTGTAATTTTTCAATTTTTTTTATTGCAGTCAAGAACACATAATGTAAAATTTACCATTTTAAACCATTTTTAAGAGTACAGTATGTTAGTGTTAACTGTATGTACAATGCTGTGCAACAGGTCTCTAGAGCTTTTTCTTTCTTTTTGTACATCTTTATGATTTAGTAATAGTAATAGTTCCTATGTTCTCAGTACTTCTACGCACCATGTAATTTTTAAAAAATGTATTTATTTTAATTAGTTTCAAGTACACAGTACATTGGTTAGACATCTATATAATTTGTAAAACTATCCCCCCAATTGCTCCCCCCGACCCCTGACTCTCCTTCTGGGCACCGAATTACTGCTAATTGCATTTCCTATGCTGTGCTCCTCATCCCCGAGACCACCTATCAGTTACTAATTTGTACTTCTTTAACTCTTCACCCCATTCTCCTAGACTCCCAAACGCCCCTCCCCTCTGCCCATCACAAACTTATCCACTATATTTGTGAATCTGTTTTTGATTAGTTTCTTCTTTTTATTCCTTAGATTCTGCATATAAGTGAAATCATATAGTGTTTATTTTTCTCTGTCTGACTTAAATACCTTTTAGGTCCATCAAAGCAATACCTTTTTCCATCCGCTTCTTTTTAGTCTCTGTGTGTCTTTTAATCTGAAATGAGTCTCTTATAGAAAACATGTAGGGGTCTTGTTTTCCTTTCCATTCATCCGCTCTATCTTTTAGTTGGAGCATTTAATTCTTTTCCATTTAAGGCACTTATTGATAGGAATGTAGTTGTTACCATTCTTTATTCCTGTTTTGATATGTGTTTTTTCTTCTAAAAGAAGTCTCTCCAACATCTCCTGTAATACTGGCTTGCTGGTAAAAAATTCCTTTAGCTTATTTTTTGTCAGAAAAGCTCTTTATCTGTCCTTCAACTCTAAATGATAGCTTTGCTGGATAAATTATTCTTGGTTGTAGAACCTGGGTCTTCATCCTGTGAAATATTTTTTGCCAAGCTCTTCGATCCTGCATAGTTTCTTTTGAGAATTCAGCTGCCTGTCTTATTTGTGTTTCCTTATAAGTAACTATTTGTTTTTCTCTTGCTGTTTTTAATATTCTGTCTTTGTATTTAACCTTTGGCATTTTAATTATGATGTGTCTTGGTGTGGGCCTTTTTGGATCCCTGATTTTTGGAATCCTCTGAGCTTCCTGGGGTTTTATGTCCATTTCCTTCACCAGAGTAGGGAAATTTTCCATCATTATTTCTTCAAACAGCTGTTCAACATCTTGATTTTCTTCAGTTATGCCAATCAGATGGATATTTGGACCCTTAACAGTGTCCCATATTCTCTTCAAATTATTTTTATAGTCTTGGCATCTTATCTCTTGCCATTCTGATTGTATGTCCTTGGCATTCCTGTCCTCTAGATAGGGTATTTGATCCTTTTCTTTTTCACTTTGTTTTTTTCTTTGTTTATTCCATTTAATATACTTCTGATCTCAGATGTACTCTTCATTTCAGACTGGTTTCCTTTTATAATTTCCATTTCCATTTTTATGTTTTTTATTTCTTTGTTGAAGTTCTCACTGAATTTATCTACACTTCCCATAAGTTTATTGAGCATCTTTATAACTAGTGTTTTGAACTCTGCATCTGTTAGATTACTTGATTCCATTATATCTGGATTTCTGTTCTGTTCTCTCATATGGTTTCTGCTTCTTTGTCTTCCTATTTTGGCTGCCTTTCTGTGTCTGTTTCTATGTACTTAGCAAAGTTCCTAAGTTTCCCAGTCTTATTTATGTGGATTTGTGAAGTAAATGTCTAGTGGCTCAGCCCTCAGAGGGGATCACCTGCAGGCCAAATTTAGCCCAAACTTCTGCCTCTCTGGGGTCACCTGTTAAGATTCAGCAAGTAACCCACAGATGCTGTGCTTATTATAGTTACCTCAAAAGGCCACACCAGAAACTGAGGCCAGCTGCCTCCAGTATGAGTCTAGGTGCTGCTCAGCAAGGAGCACCTGACTTGCTGAGGATACACCTGGATGTGGCTTGGGTGGGCTGCGAGTTGGGGAGGCGGGTTTCAGGAAATTCTCTAGGTGGAGTGACCTCTGTTATCCAGTTTGATGATGTCACAGGTGTGGTGGTGCTGTGTCCAGCACACTGGTAAGGGGGAGGGCTCAATAGGGAACAATGGATGCCGCTGGCACTTCTGTACAGAGCAAGTTTCGCCTTGGCCCTCACTCTGACACTGTCTCCCTGTAAGTCCCTGGGGCTTCCTGCATGCAGCCTAATCGGCACTGGTGCTCTGAGTGAACAAGTCTGTCACTGCAAAAATCCACTTGTGGATGTGGCTCCTTTAAGAGATTTCTTCTGGGGCCGCTGCCACAGCCTTTGTCTCACTCAGCCTCAAGACTGGGCAGCCCCGTGTCCTCACTCCGTCCTACCTTCTGCCATTGTAGGGTGATTTCTTGGATTTCTCTCTAGCTGTATGGCTTGTTCATCTAGATCCCAGGTGATTTTTTTTGTTGTTGCTGCTCCTTTTTTCCATCACAACTTTTATTTGGTTGCCAGAGAGATGAACAGAGCCTCTATTATCTATGCCATTTTTTTTTCCTCCTCAAAGCCATATAATTTTAACAAGGGCTATGATTATCCCTGTTTTGCATAGGAGGACACTAAAGCTTAGAGAATTAACTTCATTTGGTCAAAGTTGCACATGCTGATGGGGCAGAGCCAGGGTTCAGACTCCCAAGCCTCTAGAGGTTTTTCAACTAGCGAAATTTGAAACTATTTACTGAACAACTCCCCTCTTGCCCCTCCCCCAGCCCTCCCTCAACCACTATTGTATTTTTTCTAAGAGTTTGCCTATTTTAGATACTTCAGATAGGTGGAATCATGCAGTATTGGTCCTTTCGTGCCTGGCTATTTCCCTCAGCATAATGTCTTCAACGTTCATCTATGTTGTTGAAGTGACAATTGACCTCTTTTTTTAAAAGGCTGAATAGTATTTCTTTGCATGGATACACCGCATATTCTTCATCCAGTGTTTCATCTGGTGATGGACACTGGATCTTTTCCACTTCTTAGCTTTTGTGAATAATGCTGCAATGAACATAGGGGCACAAGAATCTCTTCAAGATCCTATTTTCAATTCTTCTGGAAAAACATTCATAAGGGGGATTGCTGGATTATATGGCAGTTCTATTTTTAATTTTTTGAGGAATCTCCATATTGTTTTCCATAGTGACTGCAGTATTTTACATTCTCATTAACAGTGTACAAGGATTCCAGTTTCTCCATGTGTTCATCAAAATCTGTGGCCATTTGTATATCTATGAAACGTCTATTCAGGTTCTTTGCCCATTTAACAATTGGATTGTTTATTTTTCATTGTCGAGTTGTAAGAGTTCTTTATATGTTCTGGATGTTAACCCCTTATCAGATATATGGTTTGCAAATATTTTCTCCCATTTTGTAGGTTACCTTTTCATTCCGTTGCTTTCTTTGCTATGCAGAAGTTTCTAAGTTTCGTGTAGTCCAATTTTTCTATTTTTGTTTTTGTTGCCTTTTTAACCTTTGAGTTAATTTTTGTTTATGATGTGTGGTTATCTGGTTTTCCCAAAACCATTTGTTGAAGACACTACCTTTTCCTCAACATATGGCCTTGGAATCTTGTTGAAGATGATTTGACTGTATCAGTGATGCACTCCTGGGTTTTGAGAGCAGAAATTCATGCGAGTTACATTGCCCTTAATTTTCCCTGATACTAGACATAGACCTTGAGTTTCATTCTGGAATCGCCAAGGGCCATGTTGACTAGGTAAGGCCAAGATTCTGGCACCTCATAATAGAGAAGAGCTCCTCCTCATACAGCTTATGCAGTGCCTCCAGGTTGACAATTTCAGTGGAGGCTTGCAATACCCACATATCCAACTGCCTACCTGACATCTCCACGTGGTGTGTCACTAAAATTTTGGGCCAGTCATGGCCAAAACATATGACTTGATCTCCTCTCACCTCCTGTGTGAGGCTGATGATGCCTTAGAACCTCACAAGGCTGGCCCAGTCCTAGGCATTTCCTTCTCTCTGGGCACAACTGTTTTCAGGGTGAGCCCATCCCTGTCCTCTGGGCTCTTGCCAGGCCACAGAAGCCATTCTCTGTTCAGCAAGGCCACCTGCCCTGGGCCTCAGGCTGAGGGGTGGGACATGGCAGGAAGTAGGCCCATGAGTGGGAGTGGAAGCCAGGCTCTTCCTGAACCTGGAAGCTAAAGCAGCACCACGGTTCTCTGATGGTCATTACTGGGTATGATTATAAAATTTTCCATCTGAGTAACTCAAGCCAGATGAGGATGTTTGCTCTTGCTGAGGTAGCTGAACTAGTGGATTTGCCTAGGTGGTTCTTCTGGGTGGCATGGTTATGCAGAAGGCCTGATGAAAATGGATGGTAGGGTGGGAAGCTGCTCAGGCAGGGGGTGACCCACCTCCCAGGGACTTTGGGGGACCTGAAGTGGGACAGGGGCCCAGTGTTGCTGAGCACCCAGGGTCTGTAGAGCTGCAGGCATGACAGGCTGGATGGGAGTCTGAACTGAAGGGCCTAAGTGGAGAAATAGAATGAGGCTGCTACTCATGAACCCTCTCCAGAGCCAATCTAAACCAGATTCTGGAGGCTTCTGTGTGAATAACTCACAAATTAACAACTAGTCAACCCTTTAATCTGAGATTCAACTGCACTGTTCAACCGTGTCTGGGACAATTCCACCAGGAGGCAACATGTCCAAACCCAAACTCATGTCCCAGCCCACATGCTCCCCCTCAGGGTTCCATTCTCATCTTAGCACAGTCATCACCAGTCCCACAGGGCTGAGCTAGAAAGCACCTGGGGTTGTTCTGTACCATCCTCACCCCAACCCTTCCCTCCAACTAAGACCCCTTTCTCTGCATCTGGCAAACACTCCCCCCATGCCTAGCCTCTTCCTCTCCCATTTTCTCTTTCTGCCATGTATGACTTCTTCTTTCTTAACAGAAGGTAGCTCACTGAAGTGTGTAGTCTGCATGTCATGCAGCTCTGTTCTGCATCCCCAACTACTTGCATGGTAGTTGAGGAAAGGAAGGAGGGAGGGAAGGGATGGATGGGTAAAAGATTGTCAACATTAACAAGATTCAGAGCTTAGAGGAGATTCAGGACTGCCTGGTTTGATAGACAAGGGCATTGAGACAAGGGGCACTTTCTGCCCTCCGTTCTCCTCAATGGCAGAAAGTCAGAGGTGGCGAGGTCTGCCACGCTGGGCGAACACAGAGGCCATGGGTGGGGGAAGTGCCAGAGCTGAGCTCCATGCTGACTGCCTGGCTTTCTTCCGCTGCTTTTGAAAACAGAGAAGCCAGAAGCCTGGCTTGTGGAAGCTACAGAGGGGAGGGCAGGAAAGTGCTCATTCTCAGATTTCCAGGCTGCTAGGTACTGAGTGGTGGTCACAGATATCAACCTTGGTTCAGTGTCTGCTGGACGCCAGGCTGGCTGCTCATCCAGTGAGCTTGTTTATTTCCCCAAAAGCCCTGGTGTTCACAGTACAGAGAACTAAGGCTAAACAGGTGAAAAGACCATGCAGCTGCTGCCTGGCCTTAAGCTGCCAGGGCGGTTGTACCCAAAAAGCTGAACCACAGGGCAGGCAACCCTGATTAGGGGGAAGGGGGTCTCCCTGGGGCAAGCAGCAGAGAAGACTGAGGTTTAGCCCTGTCCTGGCTGTGCCCCTGGGCATCTGGGCCAGGCTGGTAGCCCCTACCGTGTGGGGACAGCCACGCCTGCTGGTTGTGGCTAAGATGTTGCTTCAGACAAGTAAAACTGGGCCCCCTGCCCAGCAGTTTGCTCCAGAGCTTCTTCCTTGCTAGCTTTCTTCTCTTCCTTCATTTCTATAATGGCCAGCACAGACTCAGACATTCAGGCTGTCTGGAAGGCACCTGGAATCTGTCACAATTGGCCTGCTCACATACAGATGGAGAAACTGAGACTGCGAGCAAGAGCACAGGTCTTGCCCAAGGATGCTGCTGGAAAAGTGGTCCCATCTGAAGAGTCTGTGGGTAGTGAAGCTTAGCTCAGGCCGTTCTGCCCACCTCTGCCTGGGATCCCTGCAGCTCTGGGTCAGGGGCCAGCAGCTATGGGGACCCCAGTGTTTCACAGTGGGTGCTGCCATAGTGGCATCTGTGAAATTTCCTTCTAGAGGCCGTAGGCAATGGATGCTAACAAGGGGGTGCTGGTGCAGGAGGAAAAAGGAGTGACTGATGTGAAAGCTGTTTACCCTGAGCAAGTTACTCAAACTCTCTGAGCCTTAGGTTCCCAAATCACATGAGGATAAGAGTTTAGGGGTGGGCCCACTACACCTGTCTTGCAGGACTGTTACACAGATTAACTGTGGAAGTTAATAGACTCACCAGTTTAGGTACACAAAAGTGGGGCTTATTTGGGGTTCTAAGAAATAACTGGCTGGAGGTGGTCTCTGGCCATTAGAATCTGGGGCCCTGATACAAATTGGTTCTTATATCCCCCAAGGTGGGCAAAGCCTGAGACATAGCACCTGAACCTCAGTAACTTTGTGGGCAGAGTATGAGTCCAGCTGTTTACCATGTCTTCACTTATACCCTGAACTGACCCTGAGCCCACAAGGACAAGGCCAGTGTGGGAACTTCCCATGTCCCTAATCACTGTCTGTCTTGTGGACGTGGGGATGAAGATGCAGAGGCTGACCCATCCAAGAATGGTATTTCTCAAAGAGATCCTGAGGTTTTAGGCATAGCAGGGGCTGGCGAGGGCCCCAGCTTGCTTCTAAATGACTCTGGATGCCTGTGACAACCATCTGCACAGTAAGTAACCCCAGGGAGGAGGACCATTTTCTCAAGCTCTGTTCTAAGCCAGACAAAATGGAACCATTTCTAACTCATAAAAATCTCATCTCTGTTTGGGCTAGAGAATACACACCAACTAACCAGCTCCAAAGGTGGGGGCCCAAGCCCCAACAAGCTCTGTCAGACACCCGCTCCTCTGGCAAGGCCTGCGTGTTGCTGTCCTCTCACAACCGTGGGCCCACCGCTCCCCAGCTGGGTTGTGCAGGGGACAGTCTGCCCAGGCCCCTCTCCCCTGCCCTCGGCCCTAGGCCTTGTCCCCGCTACCAGCCCCTAATTGATTTTGTGCAATTTATTTAATTGAATCTATATACAGTTCTGGAAAGTGCTTTAATCCCCCTCCACTCTTTTTTCTTTAAAGATTAGGGAAACTGAGGCTCAGAGAGGTCAAAAAATGCTTTCTGACACAACAGCCAAAAGGTACAAGGAAACCAAATGTCTATCGACAGATAATGGATAAGCAAAACACAGTATATACACACAGTGGGATATTATTTAGACCTAAAAAGGAAGGAAATTCTGACATATGCTACAACATAGATGAGCCTTGAGGACATTACGCTAAGTGAAGTAAGCCAGACACAAAAAGACAAATATCATGTGATTCCTCTTATACGAAGTGCCAGGAGTCTGACTCACAGAGACAGCCAATGCGGTGGGGTTGCCAGGGGTAGGGGAAGGGTGGCTGGGAGTTAGCATTACTTGGTACAGAGTGTCAGCTTTATAAGATGAAAGAGTTCTGGGGATGGATGGTGGTGATGGGTGCACAATAACGTGAATATGCTTACAGTCACTAAACTGTATACTTAAAAATGACAAATTTAAGTTATGTGTTTTGCCTCGATTAAAAAAAGAAAAGAAACACTTCCAGGTTCTAGCTACCAAAGGCAAGAGTGAGACTGAGTTTAGGCCAGCCTGTGGAGACCATGATGATGCTGTTGGCAGCATGGCTACCAGACAGTGATGTCCCCAAGGTCACACATGAAGGAGAGGGCAGAGCTAGAATTTGAACCGAGGTCTGTGTGACTCTAGCTATTCCTATGAACTGCTTGGCCACTGTGACCAAGGCCAAGCTCTTCTTATCCTAGGATGTATCCACAATTTCCCTCAGCACTCAGAGCTGGCCCTTCTTGTGGGCACTGGGGGGCACTGATCTGATCTTCTTCTCAGAACTCTGAGAGGGCAGTGGGGATCAGATAGTCTGAATTCCCTAGCCCCTCAGCCTGGAGCTCGCTGCAGTTTCCTGGAGCCCCAGGGCCATCTTGGAGGTGTGTCTTGAGCAGAGAAGGCAGAGGAGGTCCCTGGATTTGCGTCTCCAAGACCAGATCATTCAAATATCCCCCTAGCTCATTTTGTCTTACAATTCCAGACAACTTTGGGGCCTTTCTCCCTATTCATTTCCATCCTGGCCTAGCAAAGCACTTGGGGGAGGGAGGCAGGTCTCTTGTACACCTCTGGGTGGGTTAGGGTACATGGCGCTCTTGGAGTGGGGCACTGATGTTCTGAGAGGATAGCCAGCTGACAGGTTGCCCAGATTGGCCAGCACCTCAGGACATGTTGTCCTCGGAATTAAAATCACTGCCTCTTGCTCAGCAAATACAACTCATTCCAAAGGGATTTATGTCCCCACGGGCTCATCCTCCACTACCCACCACATTGCAGGGAGCCCAATGGCGTTGAGTCCTGCTGCTTATTGCAAAGTCCTAGAGCAATTTGGAAAACTGGGGTTGTTGGATAAATGCTTGTTTGGACCAGGATGGTTGTCCAGACTGGTAACAGACCTCTACTGCCCCAATGACCAGACCTGGCGAGCCTGCTTGAACATTGTGTCATTCAGTGACAAAATAAACAGAGCCCATGGTGGCGGGGATGGTGGGGGAGAAGGGAGGTCTGGCTGGTGGCCCCAACCTCACATTCACAAAGGGCCTCACATGTGGACACTGATGTTCTCTCCAAAGAAGCTGATAGTACCAGACAGCCACACAGCCCCTGAGAGGGCTTAATGAAAATAAGAGTTTGGCACCACCATTTACTGAGTGTTTAACTTTATGGTTGGCAGTGATCTTGCTTCCATGGTATTAACTCATGTATTCCTCACATCAAACCTATGAGGAAGGCTACTATTACTATCTCCATTTTACAGTTGGAGACACTGAGGTACAAAGAGATGTGTCTGTGACTAAGGTCCCGGGGTAAGTGGAGAGTTGAGGAATCTGTTTTTTGGGGGGTTACTGTCTCCGTGCACCTCTGTGGGGTCTGTTTTTTTAACGAAAACAGAAACCTGGGAGATGATGAGCTCTGGGGTCATACAGCTGGTAATGCAGTGGGGGCAGGCATGCAGGGTGGACCCTGAGCTCACACTTCTATGCCCTGCTGCCCGCAGCTATACAGAAAGATGCTTGTTGAAGGTGAGTGGTTAAAATAGTCCATGATTTATATAACCACTTCTTGGCATTTATTATTATTTTTTTAAATGTACTGGAAATCATGAGATGGAGTGGGCCCAGAGATGGCTCTTAGAGGTCTGCGAATTAAATATTGAATTAAAAGGCCACTTGCTACTGCCGGCACTGGATGCCCAAGTGACATGGGCTTTTGTCATGTCTTCTGAAATCCCTGCTAATTCCTTCCCCAAGTCAGGAGGGGCTTTATAAAGCATTTAAAATGGGATCAAGGAGTCCAGACCTACAACTCACCCCAGTGGCACACCAGACTCAAGAACCATCTCCCAAGGGTCCTGAAGGGAGGGACTGGGTGGAGGGTGCAGTGAGTCTAAGGAGGCATGACTGCCGACATGTGCTGGGTGCTTCTGCTGGTAACTGAGATGTGGATACAACTGGCTCCACTAACAGAGGAGAAACTGAGGCCCAGAGGTGAGGCTACCTGTCCCAGTGGCAGAGCCAGTCAGGAGCCAGGAGTCAGTCTGCCTGCCAGGGCTCTTGCCAGCATGGATGCTGCCCTCCCAAGTGCCTCCTGTCTGGGGTCATGGACCATGGTGCAGGTACTGCAGCTGGAAAGTGGACCATCTCATCCTGAGGCTCCAGCTAGACGGGCCTGGAAGAACATGGGTGGAGGGGACAAGGGCACGTGGGTGATTTTGAGGTCAGAGTGAAAGGGCTCCTGGGAAGGGCTTTGGGTGAAGGCTACGTGTGGTGCTGCCAGGGCTCCTGTGTCCTAGAGTGGGGACTTCAAGGGGCTACTAGTGGAATCTTCCTAAGTGATGCACAAAAGGCACTAGGGGACCCTCTGTGGGGGAGGCCTAGTCACAAGCCTTTTCTCGGCTCAGGCAGCTGAAGGAGGCGCTGAGCAAACTCAATGAAGAACGAAAAGCCCCTTGGAGGAATGACAGAGACCATGGCCCTTCCCTCCCACGGGGCTCAGGCCATGAAAACACCTCTGAGGGCAGAAGGCCCTGACTGGCCAGCTGGCCTCGGTGGGAAGTGGGGGTGGTTGGGCAGATGCCCCAGAAAACGGAGAACTTTCTTGGGCTCTCAGATGATGGAGGTCAACCTGCACATGGAAAGAGCTGGTGTCCAGGCCAAGACAGGGATTGCATACAAGAAGCTGTGTGTTGATGCTGATGGCTGGACGACTGGTACCTACACAGGTGGCAGGCACATCCAGGGCACGGGCTGTATGTAGTTGGTGTCAGAGGCTGGCGGTGGGTGCTTGGGGTGACTCTTTGGGGCTCTGTCAGACCTAGATCTGTACTAGTATGAATCAGCTTCTCCCCAGAGCCCATTGTCTCCCGGGCTCCTTTCATAGAGGTAATGGCACCCCCTAAAGACACCATATTCTTCAATTCTCCACTCACCCTGAGGCCTTAATCATGGACACAAGGGCCAGTGAATCTCACCAAACTTCAGAAAGGCTAGAATTTATTGCTGTCAGAGAAGGGAAAACTTTTTAATTATTATTTTTTAACTAACATGTGAGCTTTGCTTTTCATAAGAATTCCTTAAAAACTGCATAAAGAAAACCCCACCCTGAAGGTCTTAGAAAAAGGCAGATGAGGCAAGGCAGCTGGAGGCCTTAGGAGTGTGGCCAGCACATGGGGACACGAACCTAGGAAGGATACTCAAAAGCTGGCCACTCAGTAGGCTCCGAGGCCACCTGACCCTATAGGCCATGGACCTTGGACTCCTGGCTTGTCAGGACGGAACACATCTCTCTTCTGAGGGAGGGCACATAGCTCCCAGCAGGGCCTAAGGTGCTTGAACTTGTGTATCCAGGAAATATGGGAACTGGGTGGGTACTAGGGTGACCAACCACCCTAGTGTGTTCAGGGCTAAGGGGTCTCCTGGCACTTTCAGTGCTGAAACTGGGACAGTCCCAGGGAAACCGGGAGGGTCAGTCACTCCAGCAGACAGCCTGAGAGGAAGGGGGCTCTCAACACCGCCCCATCTCCCCCCTGTTCCCCCTATGAATTCCCTTTTTGCTCCTCAAGCCTGCTAGGCCCAGTCCTACCTCAGGGCCTTGGCACTAGCTGTCCCTGTTGCTTGGGGCTCTCCTTGCACATGTCTCTTCATGGCTGACTCCTTGTTGTGCTTCCTGGACGCCTTCACTGACCACCATCTAAAGTTCCTGGCCCTCAGGAACTCTCGGTCATGTTTTCCTGTATGATTTTCTCCAAGACATTTATCTCTATCAAAATTACCTAGTTTATTTATTTTATTTGCTTTTTAGTGTTTATGGTTTCTTCTCACTGGAACGTGAGCTCCCTGAGAACGTGGCTCCTGTCTGCTGGGTCATGGCTATAGCTCCCGAATGGGGCCTGTCACACAGGCTCTACCACCAGAGGATGAATGAGCTCTGTTCTGGTTAGGGAAGGGCACCGAGCTTCTGAGTTGGGAGAAGGAAGATGGAAGTGGCACTCAGGTACCTGCTGCTGATGGGTGTACAGTCAGATGCATGCCTGTGCCACGCATGAAATTCTCACAGTGGCCCCATGAGGCGGGGACACCGGCATCTCTGGTACAGAGTGGGGCAGGGGCTGCCCCAGGGCAAGTGGCCCCGCAGCCTGGGCCCCTGTGCTGCCAGCTGACAGGACTCTGAGGCCCGAAGAAGCTGTCCTAGCTTTTTGGACCACATGCCTCACAGGAGCCAAGAGGCTGAGTGGGAAGATTTCAGGAGGCCCCTGAAGGCCTCCCTTGTGTTTCTTTTTGGTATATATCTAGGAGTGGAATTGCTGAGTCACATGGTAACTCTGTTTAGCTGGGCAGCATCTTTTATTTATAGCAGCAAAGAGGAGCGTCCTGTGTCTGATGTCCCTCTTCATTCCTGGTTCCCTTGGGAGAAGCTGCCCCTTCTCTCCCTCTTGGCCTTTCTGGGATCATGGGCCCTGTCCTGCCAGGCCATTTTTCCTGAGCTGCTGTAGAAGGGCATACAGTTCACAAAAGACAGAATCTTTACTGTCACAAAGCCTGTTTTCTGAAGAGGAAAGAGTGCATTTGTGTACGAAATTCTGCTTTAACTAGTATGGCCTGGAGCCAGCCATTTTCTGCCTTGGAGCGTCTGTCTCCTCACCTTCAGAATGGAGATGGCATCTCCAGTTCTCAAGGTCATTTGAGATGAGCTAACACAAGACATTTAAACTCTCAGACCTCAGTTTCCTCAGCCTCAAATAGGAGTTTGAATCTCAAACCCCAGTCTGTCACTCATGTAGTCATTCTGGAAACATCCACTAGAGACCCTGCAGGCACTGGGGACCCCTCGATGGACCAGGCATGGGTCCCGTCTCTAGGTTCTGTGGGCCATTGACATGTACCCACCAAAGAGCTAACCATCTGCATTGTGGTGGGGTGGCTGATAGCCTGACTGGCTGTGCCACCAGGGGATCGCCCCACCCATGCTGTCCCTGCATGGTATGTTCACACTCTTGTCGTGTCACCTTCTGTCTGTAGGGACCTTCCCTGGGCCTGGAAACTGGCCTCTCCATTACCTGCTGGATGTCCCCTCCTCCCCACAGCTGTCTAGAGTAGAATGAGACTGGGCAGGGTAAAGGTTTGCTCCCTGGCTGGATGGGGGTGGAGGACAAGGGTTGGCATGTGGCATTGCCTGAGTGGGGAGGCATCGGTGAGCAGAAGCCTGAGGGCTAGGCAGCTGGAAGGGGTGTGGGCAGCCAGCTGGGTACAGCCATTGGGATTCCCTAGACCCACCTGGCCCCAGGAATCCTGCCTATGGTGACATTGGGGACTATCTGGGGCCATCTCCCATCAATTCAGATGCCACAGTCTGACCAGAAACACCTCAGTGGCTCCAGACACAAGTAGTCCCTTTCTTTCCTGCCCTAAGTCTTGCACCGCTCCAGCTGGGGCAGTGCTGGCTCGACTCTGGAGGGTGCTCACTAGGCATGCGATACTGGACCAGACAAGCTGCCTGTGGTGCTGGGGGCCCACTGCTGAGAGCAACAGCTGCCTTCTATGGGCCCCAGGTCCTGCATACAACTCGTCAGGCCTCTGCAATGGGGGGATATCACCATCACCACTGCTTGGGCTGCACCCAGAGCTTTGGAGCCAGGTTCTGAAATGCTATGGGGAATGAGGAAGGTGGCTCCTGTTGGTGGACCTGCTATGTGCCAGGCTTTGTGCTGGGGGGTACACATATGTCTGCTCATATACTCTGCTCAGTACCCTTGTCAGGGGGGTGGCATCCACCAAATCCTGAAGATGAAATGGAAGAGGCTCAGAGAGGGGAGACTTGTCCTGTCACACAGCTGGTGTATGGCAGAGCTGGGATTGAAACCCAGCTGTGTCCAATTCCAAAGCACTTGCTTTTTTTTTTTTTTTTTTCCTTAAGAAGAAAAACAAATGGGGACTTTCTGGGGCTTCTCCCATCTAGCCAGATGTCATTGTCTTGCCCCCTGGGTGTCCCCAGATACAAGCAGCTTCCTTCTTATCCTGGGCCCAGCATGGCTCTGTGGGGGCGGGAGGGTGGGGGTTACTCTTGGAAGTGCTTGGTGGTACTCTGCCCCACCCCTAGTTTCAGATTCAGTGGGGCTGGAGTGACCAGAGAATTTTCACTTTTAATAAGTTCCCAGGGGATGTACTAACTGTTGCTGGTCGAGGAAACACACTCAAAACTCAATCATGTTCTTTCTCTCTCTCTCTTTAAATATTTTCTTTCTTACAAAATATTTCAAGCCTCATGTACTTTTCATAGTGTCATGTTTCCTTCTGTGTGCTAAGGGGATAAAAGGCTAGAGCCAGGCTGTGAGTTTACAAAACCCAGGGATAGCAGTTCTGGGCTCATGAACCATCAGCGATTATTTCTACTACTACTGCCATGAGGACTACTGTGGTGTACACTATGGAGCATTTACTGTGTGCCAGGTCATGTCAATCCTCATGTAATTTTCACGGCTACTCTTTGTCTCATTCTACTGGAAACTGGGCCCAGAGAAAGCAAGTCACTGGTTTGAGGTCACATAGCATCAAATAGCAAGGCCGGAATTCAGTGTATGTTGTTCTGGTGTCTGAGTTCACACTCTGAGTCATGGGCTGTTTGGATTCAGGATTAGATGAGATGGGATAGAAGCCCCTCACAAGCTGTAGAGGAAAATAGCCGAATGGACTAAACCCAAGTCATCCTACCCCACCCTGTTTCTCCGTTTGAATCTCCCGAGTCTGTGAACAGCACCGCTGTCTACCTTCTACCCACTGGCCCTGGGGAATGTGGATGGGTCGTCTCATCCACACTTCCTGAGCACTGCCTCCAAGTATAAGAGGTAGCAGGCCATCACTCCAGGTGGCTGACCACACCTCGCCCATTCCTGGCGTGCTACAGGTATTTCTGAGAAACCACAACAACCCTGTGTGGCAAGCACGACTGTCCCCATTTTACAGACATGGAACCACAGCACTGGGGAGGTCAACCTGCCCCAAGTCACAGAATCAGGAGGAAGAACCCGAGGCAGTCCCTCTCTGTCCTCACCGGGTCCCCTACCGGCATCTGACGGCCACAGCCTCCTGCCTCCCTGGTTTCTCAGTTTCCTTCATTCTCCCTCGCAGTCAGGGCAGTCCTTCTAAACCACTGGTCAGATCCTGCACTTCCCTTTAAAGCCACTCCCAGGCTCCCCACTGTCCCAGGGACACAGTCTAAGCTCCTTGGCCAAGGCTCCTCCAGGCTGACCCAGATTTCCCTCTCTGGCCTGCTTTGCCCAACCTCTACTTGTCGTCGCTAGACGTCGCTATTGGCCCACCTTTTGCCAGAACACCTGGCCCAGGATACACTGTGCTCCTGAGCTATGTTGCTCATATCTCCAATGTCCTTTCTCTACTTTCTTGCCAGGAAAACTCCTACTCATCCTTCAAGACCTAGCTAAGATACGGACCCTCCTCTGGGAAGTCTTCCTGGGAAGTCACTCTTGGGCCAGGGATATTTACGTGCTATGGTACTTGGTGCACTGGGATGGAGTTGTCTGCCCATCTGTCTCTGCTGGACCATGAGCCCACACCGGATCTGCCTTGGGCCTCTGACAGCCTGGCCCAGGCCCAGGCCCAATCCAGCTAAACTGGGCCAAGGTGAATGGTGACCATGCCTAGAGGTGCAGGATTCTGGGGGGTCTACCAGATGCTGTGCCTGCATCTGCTCTTTGCTGGACACTGGGAAAGAAGATGAGATCTTTTCACCTTTATGCCTGTCCCCTTCTGCCCACTGGGGTGGGAAAATGCCTGTGTATGAACCAAGGGCAAGCAGCTATGGTTGTTCTAGCCAGGGTTGTTGGAAACCACTGGGGACAGACCTTGCCCGGGTGAAATGCTTCTAACTACTCCCCGGGGAGAGCCCTGAGCCCCACGTAATTAGCCACATGTGTGTGGGAGACAGGTCTGGTTTCTTTCTCAAGGATTTATGAGGACAGGGTGTATTATCACTGACCTCCATTTCAGGAAAGGCCTCTTTCTGGAACACTTGCCAATCAACAGGAAAGCACATATGCTCGCTTGCGGTAAGCCTGCCTGACAGCGTCATACCCGCCACCATGTGTTTCTTGTCTCGAACGCATTTTAGCTCTCGCTTTGGGGACTGAGTGTATTTCTGAAGGTCCCTAAACACAGCTCCGAATGAAGCACTTATAATTTACCCTTCATGAAAGCCATCGCCACTCTTTCCAAACATACTTAGAAGTGGGCTCAACGTTTATTTAGAGAAAAAAAATTTTTTTTAACAGACAGAAAGGGAGTGTTTGTGAATTCTTTCTCTCAACTTCTCCTCCTTGGGACCTTGGGAACAAGTCCTTAGTTTCACACTGACACCCTTAGAAGGGACTGTGAACATGTGAATACAGGTCCTCTCTCGGCTCAGGCAGTTCTCCAGTTCACTCTCTGTATTCACCTGTTATGCTGTTTCTCCCTCTGCCCCACCCTCCCTTTCTCTTCCTTCTACTCATGCACTCCTATCTTGTCACTGTTTATCCATCCATTCCTCCTGCTGTAGAAAAACTACTCGATACATAGTTTTGGGAGCATGAACAATTATTAATACAGGTAATCAAATATCCACCTGCACATTTTTTCATCCATTCAGCCAACCATTTGGCTACCAGTCTTTGTCCATTCATCCTTGTGATCGTCTGTCCATCTGTCCGTCAGTCCATCCGCCCACCATTGACCACTCTGGGCAAGGCACTGGGGGATACTCAAATGAGTACATCTGGTTCTCGGCCTGGAGCAGCTCAGGAGCTGGGAGATGATTTGTAAACAGCCCACTGCAACACAGTGTGGGAGACACCCGGGGAAGGTGTGCAGACCCCTGGGAACAGTTCTAGTACAGAAGAGGAGATGGAGCCACCCACAGGTGAAACATCTGTGGGCCCCGCCCGGCTCCTAGAACCAACGCAGCAGCAGCGGGGGATGAGCAGAGTCAATGGCCCCTGCAAGGCCTGAAATTCCGCGGTGCCTTGCAGACATTTTCTGTCCGAAACATCCTTGACTGGATCCACTCAGGTGTATCACTCTCTTAGGATTCTTACAGCAATCTTGCATTTCCATTCTGCATACTGGGACTCAGGAGAGGGAAAGGCAGATAAGAAGCGGCAGTGCCTACATATCAGAGTTTGAGGACTGGCGGTGAGTCCACAAAGCCTGCTGTAGTTTAGTAGGTCGCCCTCAGACAGCACCAGCTGCTGGCCCATCACTCTCACTCTGAAGGCTTCTAGGGCACCCAGTTGCATGAAGTCAGGGTTCTCCCAATACCCACATGTCCCAGAGCTAACTGGACACCCTTGGCAGGTAAGTTGTGATCCCTCTCTAGGAAGCTGAGTGCTCTGCTATTGTCAGTGCCTCCCTTCTCCTGGCCCTAGGCCAAGGGGCTGAGGACAAAGACCTTGCTCACAGAGCAGGGACCATGCAAGCCAAATTTCAGGATCTGGACAGGCCGTGGGCTCTGAATCCTGCAGCGTAGCCTTGGTCCACAGAGGGAGCATCCTAAAAACTTGGGTGAGGAGGGCAGGTCAGTCCCTCTGTGGGGCCTCAGAAAAGAAAGAGTCATTTTATATTTATGTCTTCACAGAAGTCTTTCCTTTTATGTGGTTCATGTTCAATTAATTCATTGAAAAAAAAAAACCCAACGCCAAAGTACTGTTTGGTGAAAACACACAACTTCAACCAATGCTAATCAGTGTTAGTTCTAGATGTTTATCTCTATAAGCCGAGGGATCTATTAAGAAAATAAAAAGGAGCCTGGTAGTTAAGAATGAGAGACAGAATGTATGCATTTATCTCTACTACTTCCAGAAACTTGAGCTTCAAGGGTAAAGAGGTCAGGAGAAGAAACATTAGCAACAATGTTTAGGAAGCCGGAAGTAGACAAATGAGGGATTAGTGCTTGCAGAGATGGAATTTTAAACTTGCAATGGGAAAAGCTCAAGCACAACCTAGCCCCCACTGCAGAACACCCAAAGCTCAGGAAATGGCAACATTGGGCACCTGAGGAGCCAGACTCTAGACCAGGGGTCTCAAACTAAAGCCCCTGGGCTAAATTTAGCCCACTGACGATTTTTGTAAATGAAGTTTTGTTAGGACACAACCATGTCCATTCATTTATGGCCTGTCTATGGCTGCTTTTGTGCTGCAAGGGCAGAAGTGAGCAGATGAGACAGAGATGGTATTGACCTCTGATTTGCACAGTTGCCTTTTCTTAAACTGGGCAGAAACCTGGGGGTTATTTTCTGGAGAGAGGGAAGTAGAGAGTCTCTTGCTTGCAGTAGGCTGGGCAAGTTGAGGGAGGAGTACCATCAAGTGAAAGTTTATATGTGGATGGTGGAGGCCCCTAGACCTGTCCTTCCTTGTTGGGAAGGTTCACCCCAGGGAACTGGATGACCCTTGGAGAAAAGACTCGGCCAGCTCACACCCCTGTGAAGCCACAGTTGATGAGCCCCATCTGTGTCCATGGAGCTGTTAGGCAGTAGGTTTTCTCTCTGAAAAGTAAGTCAAAGGCATCGGATGTTTGAGGGACCCTCTTAGATGGAAGACAGAAGGTGAAACGGGTGGAGAAAAACACAGGCTTTCAAAAACAGAAAACTTAAAAAAACCACCACAATTAATATGTTCAGAGATGATAGTAGATATGATATCCATGAAGCTAGATCAGGATGCTATTAAAAAGGAATATTCAGAGAACACTTGCACAAAATTTCTTACAAATTAAAAACATGATAGCAACAATGAAAATTAGATTAGAAACAGAGTTGCAATAGAAACGTGGGCGCATTCTCTAAGCAAGTAGAACAAGGTGAACAGATGCAGAAAATTGAGAAAAGAGATGTAGTTAGTCGGGAAGTCAGGATTAGTCCAGGGACTGTCACCTTCTCCTCTCAAACCCACCCCTGCCAAAATGATAAAAACTTCAGAAAGAAGGAACAGAGAAATTTGGATTGGGAAATCATTAAAGAAATAATTCAAGAAACTTGGATATCTTGAGTTTCTTTCTTGGATTTCTTGCTGAGAATCCAGCTCACTGAAAGAAAGCAGACCTTGCTAAAGCACTTACTTCACCTTGACATTTCAGAACACTGGGGTTAAAGAGAAGATTCCAGAAACTTCCAGAGAGAAAAGAGAAGGTTTCATGAAAAGGACTGAGATAAAAGGAAGGCTTTGGTCTTCTGATAGGTAATATCTACAACAGAAAAGCCAAGAAATTGCAGGATATTCATGGCATTTAGCGGAAGGTGACAATTATCAATACCTCCCCCACCATTCCCCATTTGTCAGGTGCTGTGCCAGGGGCTGTGGATCAATGAGAGTAAGGCAAGCACAGCCCCACCCATCATTCAGACTTGTGTACCAATGATGCACCAAAGTACAAAATGATAAGTGCTGTGCAGGACAAGTATGGTGACCTCTAACAGTGCGTGACTGGTGAATGCAACCTGGTCTAGCAGATATAGCTTTCCCCGAGAAACTTGTTCTTGAGAAGAGGCCAGATGGATGCCCAGAGCTGCCTGAGTAGAGAGAGGAGGGATAGCAGGTGCAAATGCTCTCAGTGAGAGGTAGCAGGGCCTCAATCTGGCACCTGCATCAGAATTCCCTAAATGGACCACAGCACAGGATTTCTGATTCAGTAGTTTTTGGGATGGGAACTTCAGAATTTGTAATTCTAACCATGGCAGATGATGGCGTTGCTGCTGGCCCAGGACCATGGTTTGAGAAGCACCGACTTAAATGTCCGCAGAGCCCAGTCCTAAGGGGTTTGTATTTTATTTTTCAGGCCAGCAGTTCTCAAGCTGGAGAACCAACTGGGTGTTGAGAATGCAAAGTTCCTGGCCATTCCAGAGATTCTGATTCTTTGGGTTGGGCAGGGCCTGTGGTTCCAGGAGGTCATTCGAGATCTGGGAGCCAGGGAACAGGCATGCATCTCTTGTAGTCATGTAGGAGAGAGATGATGGGGCCTCACCAACCAGGCACAGGACTAGAGGTGGAGAGTGCAGGGCTGAAGATGGCTTGAGGACAATAAAAACCAAAGAGTGTGTAGGAACAGGGTCAGCATGGATGGCTCTGGCCTTGAAGGTCCAGTATCGGACTTCAGCTCCCCAGCCAATAAGCCTCAGTGCCTCAAAGCCTCTTTGTCAGGCAGAAAGTCCTCCTCCAGGTGGCCAATTTCAGGTTTCAAGTGTCAGCTGGATTTTCTGCTCCTGGCCCCCTCAAACCTGCCTGAAAGTTCACTGCCAGATTGACTTCCAAATTTTGTGAAACAATTTATTCCCGGGTGAAAACGACCATATCTGATTTCTTTCATGGATGCCCCAGTCGAGATGGAAATCTGCTGTGTCTGAATTTAGAATCCACCAGAGTCCATTTCTGTTTCTAAGCCAACTGGATGAGGCCTCAATTCCAACTCCATCAAATGAAGTGGGCTAGCCCCTGAGGCCCTCCCACTGTTCCTGGCTTTTCTGAGACCCAGGCCCCAGGTTCCCCCTGCCAGCAAAGAAGAAGAAACCACAGATCCCACAAAGCATGCATGTCTCCCCACCCCCACCAGGAGAGGCCTGCTATTTGTTGGCCAGAATAAGAGTCAGCAAAAGTCTAAAAAGGCCCTACACCTAAGAGGCCCTATGGCCTCTGTGTCAGGCCTGTTCCCGTGGGTTCTCCCTGGGCAATCTCAGTCCACCTACATTCAGACTCAGGATGAAAGGCTCAAATGAAAGGTGATGGACAGCGGTCCCATGGGGCCCTCTGCCCATGTGACATGAAGCTGCCAATAGAAAGTTCCAGGAATTGGAAGCCTGTCTTGCTTCTCCTGGCTGGCTGTTTGGAGAAGGCATGTATTCAAGGGGAAAGGTGGTTCTTGAAAGCTTCTCAAGGACCTAGGGACTCTTATATTGCTGTTCTCCCCTCGGTGGGCCTGGGGAGAAGGGCCTAGAGACCCCTGCCTTCCTAAAGTTTGCAAAGCTGCCATACTCAGCCCTCCATTTATGAGGTATGGGCCATCTCCACACCCCCATGCACTGTATTTCTATGAGCTTTGACTTTAGTTTTTTCAGTCCTCAGTCCTCACAGCCACCCTGTGCAGCACAGTCCTTTTTTATGTCACTCAGGGCACGTCCTCCTGCTCAAGCCCTCCAGCCCTCCCCTGCACTCAGGAGATCCTCATCTTCCCTTGGCCCATAACCACCCTGTCTATCTGTCCCTCGGCTACATCTGTGACCTCATTTTAAATCCTCCCTGCCCCTGTTAGCCACACAGACCTTCTTTCTGTTCCTCCTATGCCCCCCACCCCATTCCCATTCCTCTGCCTCAGAAGACTTGCCACCTCCCCTGTTGGACCTTCCTCAGCCTTCAGGTCTCAACTCAAGTGTCACCTCCTCAGAGCGGCACTGACCCAAACTGGCTCCCAGTACTTCACCACATCACCGGGCCCCTCCACATCACATTTCCTCATCCTGCTGGAGTGTAAGCCCCAGACAGGACAGATCTTGTCTAGCTGATTTCCCAGTGCTTGGCATACAGCTGTGGCCCAGAGTATTTGTTGAACAGATGAGATAACAAAAACATGCAAAGAAGCAACTTGCTCCAAATCACAAGATAGTAGAGGCCTGTCAGGCCTGGGCACTGGCCTGGCTGTCACATTGCATTCCCTGCTGCTCCCCTCCCCTACTGGGGTACTGGCTTGGGAGGCTTGGGTGGCCATTTCCTTTCACGAATGTGTCCCAGTCATAGGAACCCAGAAGGCAGAAATGCTGCTTCTGGGTTTATCTTGCAGAGATGTTGCAGAATCTGCAAACCAGGTCACAAAGAACAAGAGTCACCAGCAGAGGCTTTGAAGACAAACAGACCTGAGCTGACTTCCAGCTCCGCCACTGGCTGAGTAGCAGTGGGCAGGTCAGCTATTTCTCTGAGGCTCGGTTTCCCCGTCTATAAACCAAGGATCATATGGCGCCTACCCTCTTGAATTGCTGTGAAGTTAAGACCCAGCACATTACGTACTGAGCACAGGCCTGGCACTGGTAGTACTGCGATAAAAATGAAAGAGGCCACTCTGCTTAGAAGGGGCTGAGGCTCAGAGCTCACCATTCAGCCTAAGCCCCTGTTCTGAGAGGGGAGGTCCTGGCCATGTGCCCCCAGGGCTCTGTTCAAGGCCTTCAGGGAATCAGCACCCCCGGGGGATATGGCTTCAAAGACAGAGACAGCCACCAGCAGGAGGGGGGGTCAAGCACAAACACTGCAGGGCACAGAACTCTGGACGCAAACACAGGGCTTCTCCACTTTGGGCAGAACAGGGATATTTGCACCGCATTTCATCTTTTAATCCCAGCTGTTATCAGCTGCTGAGAAACAGCTGAGCCTGGTCTTCAAGCTGGCAGAGTCTCCCTCTGAGTTCCACCGAGAGATCAAAGAATTCAGGAAGGGTGACACAGCTGCCCAGACCAGCAGCCTGGGCGGCTGGCCAGCAGGGCTGGGCAGGGAGGAAGGCACATGAAAGCCGAGCAAAGTCATTTGGCTAGAGGGTGGGTACAGCTGCCAGGAGGCTGACCAGTGGCTCTGAGTTGTCAGGTTGGGGGGCGTCTTCTCTTCACTGCTTTTGTGTTTGGGAACCTGGCAACCTCCTGGTGGCATGAAGTGCCTGGTCCAAGTCCACGGATGCAAGGTAGAGGGCTTGGCCAGGTCTCTGCTGGTCGATGGCCATCTGTGTCTGCCCCAGACCTCTTGCTCACCCTTGTCCCATTGGATACTTTCCCATAACGTAAACCCAACCTTGCAACTTCTCTTCTTTCTTGGGGCTGGGCAGGTGTGCTTTACCTCCCATCCATCAGACACATCTGCTTCAGAACTGAGTTCGGTGGGGACAGAGGTGGAGCCAACAGCCCCGGGTTTCTTCCTGGTTTGGGGCAGTGCTCCCTCGCAGGCTGGCTTCCCGCTGTGGCTCTGGGGGCTATTCCTGAAGCTCTGTCCTCCTGGGGCTTCGTATCCCTTACTAATCTTTTCTCTTTCTTTTTTTCTTAAACCCGCTGGACTGGACCTGTTGTTGGCAACTATGAATCTTGACAAACTCCTCCAATGATCCGTTCCCCCTCGACAGAGTTTCTAACTCTCGGGCTTATGGGTGGAAGCGGGATACATCAATAAAGGAAACAGACTCATTCAGCAAAAATCACAAGTCAGCCCTTGGGCTCTAATTTGGTTTTTGACAAGGATGAGGTTCAAAGAGGTCTTTGTTTACTAGAAGAAAAGAGAGCACGAGCCCCAGAAAAAAATGGTGACTGACACTCAAGTTCAGGGCTAGAGCGACAGTAAGGACTAGTGGAGGCTAGGGTACATCAGATGGCACCCTGTGTCCACGGGGCAGCGACTGTGTCATTCCAGCAGACATTTTCCAGATCTCTCCATTTTTCAAAAGAGGCCAGAAACTACGATTTTTAAAAATGAGAAATGTCCCATGTTTTTCCTGGTTAATTCACATTTTAAGCACGTGATGAAGACCAGAAAACCACCAGGAGCTCAGTATCTTGAACTCTGGGCTTGGTCTGTGGTTGCCTCTTTGTGACCACAGCCCACAGGATCAAGTTTGAGCCCTTTTGACGGCATTTAAAGCTCTTGGCACAAAAACCCTCTTCCTCCCCTCCCCTTACTCGCACCCCCCTTATCTGGGCCACACACTTTCCTTTCCTCTTTCCCTTGCCTGGCAAAATGCCCACACATCCCCTAAGGTCACTTTAGTGGTCAAGTCCTTTGTGAAGCACGTCCTCATCTCCTGGAGCCAGTCTTCGGGCTCCCACTTACCCCTCTGTGTCCTTTCTTTTCGATGCTTCTCACCCTGTGCTGTAACCATTGAGACTTCTCTGTCCCTACCCCAGTGCCCAGAAGACGTCTATCTTTAGAGAAAGCCAGGTGGTGGGCTGCTCCCGGAGTCTCAGTGGGCTTCAGTCCTAGTGAACTGGGGTGTGTGGGGTACAGTTTAGAGAATCCAGCCTGGGAAAGGCAGACCCATCCTGCTTCTTCCTGCTTCAGTGACATGGGGCTCCCCAAACTCGTGAGGGTGTCCATGGGGCAGCCAGACTTGCTGTCCAGTGTGCGAGCCCTGGGCCAGCCCTCCTTCCAGAGCTTGAAAGCATCCATGTGCCTTCAGGGAGGGTGTTTTCCCTTCCTCTTAGGGAAGCAATGGGCCGAGCAAGGCCAAGTGTATTGGCACTTGTGCTCCATCCCACCCCCTGGGGGAGAGTTTGAGGTGCTCAGGCTGCCTGGTCCCTTCTTGCTCCCTCTTTAAGTGTGGGACTACTTTCCATGTATTTTTCTGAGTGGGATGGTGATGCCTTCCAGTTCACCTTCCTCTAAACAGGCTTACCTCACACTTTTATTAAGCTCCTACTATGTGACCGAGAGGGTACCGGCTATGCCCATATGTCACAATGACTCTGATGTCAGTTCCGTGCCTGTTTTATAGACAGAGGAACCAAGGCTCAGCATGGCAAAGCCACCTACTCAGGGTGCGTGCCTAACCACGCCCACCGTGCCAAACCTGCCCTTTCCAAAAGGCACAATGCCATCTGTGAGAGAGCTGCCAAGAGGCACTGGCCAACCTCTCCATGCCTCCTGTTCCTGAGCTGACGTGAAATGGTTTCATAGGCACATGTTCACGTTAGCACTCCAGAGAGGACCGCAGCCCAGTGGCTACTTCTCGCACACGTGAGAGCCTCTGCTGGGGAGCATCCCCCGAGCAGCGCCTGGTTTGCTTTTCCGTGGGGCTCTGAAAGGAGAGACACATCCTTGGAAGAGCACTGCTGGTTTCTTTTCATTTACTGTCCACCTGCACACAGACAATACTAAAGCTAATAGGTGACATGAAGCAAGTGGCTACTGAAGCCTGTTGTCTCTTGTTGTTCCTCCAAGTCTTTGGAAGTGGGGATATTATTACTAATTTTACAAATAAGGTGATGGAGCTCAAACGAATGATGACCTTCTTGAGGTTGATACAGGATATCACTTATAAAATTCTTAATCTTTCAGCAGGAAATGAAATGGAACATCTCTTGCAGAGTTCTTAATCTTTTTAGTAATCCTAGTTAAGTTTTCTTTCCACTTCTCTTTGGGAAAAAGACTCTCTCCCTTAAATACTGATAATTGCCTCGGAATTGGTGACTCAGATCCTTTGGCTATTGATATGGGTCATCGGCCCTTTGTTAGCAGAAATGGTGGTAGGCCAGACAGCGCCCTCAGAATCCGAGAAGGGAGGGGACTTTAGGCCAAAGGTCTTTTTACTCTTTAAGAAATATATTAACCAAGCCTGTTTCCCTTTACTCACTTACTAGGCAAGTCAATAATAGAAATTAATAGATATATGATTTCAATAACAAGTTCGTATCTTCTTTTCCTCGTCTAGGGACTGAGGTGGCACTTCAGCAGGAAACCCAAGACTCCACCCTGAGCTAGGCTGAAAGGGAAAGAGCTCCGTGAAACCCCAATAGACAGGAACAACAACCGTTCTCAGCAGAAAGCAGATAAAGAAGAGACCTCTTGTCCCTCAACATCCATGCTAATAATAAGAGGGTTCATGGCTCTTAGAAAAGAGGTAGGAAAGTTAGTTAGGGGGTTTTGGGTCTGTTGCAAAGAAACTGAGGTTATCCTATCCTAGAAGGGGTCCACCCTAGCCTGCCTACAATTAAGCAATGCAGAAGGCATTTTGGGGCTAAAAAAGTAACTTATAAAAAGAAACAAGTGAGCAGGAAATTGGTTACTAGTTTCAGCCAGTCACTTGCACCTAGGCAGTAAAGACCCCAATGATCTTCAATTCATTATACCATCATTATAATATGATGCATATGCCCAGAAGTTCATTAGTATCATTATAATAGACTGAATTCTGGGAACAAACATGCACAGAAAGCGGATGATGAATCACTGAGTCCTGTCAATCTTAGTTGTCAATCAAAGAAGCCCACCTCTCTAAGGAAAGTAACCACCCATTGCAAATAAGGATAAAAACCCCAAAGGCTTTCTTACCAGGCCTTTGACCCACGCTTCTCTTGCTCAGGCCTGTTTCCATGTCACTTCTAATAAAGCTTTTCTTTTCTGCTGTATTTTGGTATCTTGCTCAATTCTTTGTTCGAGACATCAAGAGCCTGGAAGATGTGCCAGGAGAGGATCCCCACTCTCTGGTAACAAGGTCACGCACTCAGTAAGAGATGGTGCTGAGGCTCACACCCAGGGCAGTGGAGGCAAAGCTAGTGCCTTCCCCACTATGGGGTGTGTTCTCAGTTTTCTTCAAAAGAAAGGCAAGGCACAGAGCTGTTGACCACTAAAGACTAAAGATGAGGGAAGCGAGATAGGAAAGTGAGTTTTTGATTCTCTGAGGGCCGGCCATTGTGCACCTACAAAGAGGGATTTTCAGAAGCAAAACGTTTTCTAGTTAAATGAAAGGTGAGATTTCATAGAAATGTCACATTTTGAACCTTCTAAGACCTTTGAATGAAAAAGATGTGTTTATAATTATTTTGGAGGAGACAACAGCATTTCCAAATCAAAACTTTTTTTGTGACTTAAAGTGATGGAAGGACTTTCTGTTCCCCCTCAGCATAACAGGAATTTCACAGGCATAACAGACTTTTCATCCTGTGCCAGGGGAAGAATGTTCTCCCTGAGCAGGTGTCAGGAACAGGGAAGACAAAAGTAAAGATGGCGGCTGCTTCAATCACGTGACTGTGGCTTGTTCCATGAACTGGATATACCTGGGCACACAGTGCTTATTCCCTCTTGAACCTCCAAACCAGGGCAAGTGGTCTGGTCTACATATACTATTTGGAGGCCCTCATGCTAGATTTTGCCAGGCCTTCTAGCCATATATGAGATTGCAGTTTCAGTATCTTCCTAGAGAGAAGAGCTCTCAGATGGCGTTTCTGTTCAGCCTGTTTTCAGTGTAGAGTATAAGTCAAGAGGGGAGGGTCTGTAAGAAGCCCAGAGAATTGGGAACTACCATTTGGTCACTGTGATAATTGTTCAAGTTATTGCAAAATGTTTGTGCAATGACATTTGAGCTGCAAGTCATCTATTATGAGTTTGTAAAGAATTCCCAATGATCTGTGGTATGCAAGCGACTGCTCTAATATCAGCCTTTTAGTTGGTCATATGTGGTTTCTAGTTCTAGGCTTTATCTTGCCCTATATGTGTTGACAGGCTGAGGGAAAAAGAAGCCCTTTGTGACATGAGAAGAATAGGCCAAGAGAGGCAGAATTTGAGGCTGTGAGGAGGGTGAGGTAAAGTTGGGACCTGATAAAGGCTGTGTCTTAGTTTGCCTGAGCTGCTATAACAAAAGTACCATAACCTGGATGGCTTTAAAGAACAGACATTTATTTCTCACAGCTTTGGAGCCTGGGAAGTCCAAGATCAAGGTGCCAGCAGACTGGGTGTCTGGTGAGAGCCTCCTTCTTGGTTAGAGGCAGCTGCGTCCTCACATAGCAGAAGGGGATAGGGAGCTCTCTGGGGTCATTTATAAAGGGCACTAATCCTATTTATGAGGGTTACACTCTCATCACCTAATCACTTCCCAAAGGCCCTGCCTCCTAACACCATCACATTGGGGGTTAGGATTTCAAAATACGAATTTTTGGGGGCACAAATAATCAGTCTATAGCAGGCTAGACGCTACCAGATATTCAGTAACATCTGAAAGAATCCAGCTTTTCCTCAAAAAATTAAACACAGAGTTGCTATAAAAACCAACAATTCTACTCCTAGGAATATACACAAAATAATTCAAGACAGGAGTTCAAAAAACTACTTGTATACCAATGTGCATAGCAGCAACATTCTTTACAATAGCCAGAAGGTGGAAACATCTGAAAGGGGGAAACATCCCCAAATCTATAAGTGAATGAATGGTAAGGTGTGGCCTGTCCACACAAGGGGATATAATTCAGTTATGAAGAGGAAAGCAGTGCCGATACACACTGCAACATGGATGCAGTTTGAAGACAGTATGTAAGTGAGAGAAGCCAGACACCATAGGCAAATCCAGAGACAGACAGTAGGTTAGTGGTGGCAAGGAGTGGCGAGTGACGGTCAGTGGGGTTTCCTTTTGGGATGCTGGACATTTTTTAATTAGATAGGGGTGATGGTTGCCCAACATCGTAACCACTGTTTAATTAAATTTAACTCAATATCATTGAATTGTTCACTTGACTGGTTAATTTTGTAATACGTGAGTTTCACCTGAATAATTAAAAAGAGTCTAGCTAATGGTTCATCTGGCCTCTGGGAGTGCAGCTTCTCTTTCATCTCTGACATAACAGTGCTTTTAAAAATAACAAAAATTAAAATAGGAAAAAACTGATTATGGTAAGAGTTAGTAAAAAGGAAAAAAAGCAAAGCTGAGATAGTACAGCTTTTGAGCAGCTGGTTTTCCAAGCCCTCTGTTTTACCAAGGGATGATTTCCACATGTAAAGAATAAAATATTGCAAAGCTGGCGGCTCAGAGTGGCTGAAACAAGAATAAGGCAGATCCCTCTGCTCCGTTCTCCTCGACCAGTGGAATTCCATTTCCCACGAGAGAGGAGGCCAGTGGATGTAGGAAGTCAGCGGCCTGCAGGGAGTGACCCCAGCCCTGCTCAGAGTGGTCTGAGTGTGGAGAGAAGGGTTCCCAGCTGCCTACACCCCTTGGGCTGGAGCACAGCAAGGAGCAGTCATTCCCGCTGGAGTTTATGTGTTTGTACATAAACAGGTATCACCCACTTTTTCATGCTGAAGGTAGGCTCCAATGGCAAAGTCCAGACATCACCTCTCCTCATTTTAAAAATTAGTTCCAACAAATGGAGTGAATTCAAACACATGAGACTCTTCAGTGAGCTGGGCCTGCTGCCAGGCTCTGCAGAGATCCAGATTGGGAGGGAGTGGGGTCAGGGGGTGCATCCTTCCAGATGCAGGAGTCCCGCTCTGGGGGGTATTTGGGTTCTGTAGGGTGGGGGGCACGGCAGAGCTCTCCCTGGCAGCCAAGGACTGGAGGCTCTTTTTCTGCCCAGAGGCTGGGGCTGCACTATAGACCCTCTGCCTCTGGGCATGAAAGCATCATTGTCTACCATTAGCTTCCAGTGATGAAAAAGGGTTTGTGGAATCACGGAGGAGTCCAAGTAATAATAATGATAATTACAATCCCCGACATTTATTGCGCAGTCACCACGTAGCAGGCACTGTGATTTGCGTGGATCATTACATCTAGTAGGCTTCAAGACAACACCATGCAGTAGGAACCATTATTCCTATGTTATCAACGAGGAAACAGGCTTGGAGGGTTATGTCCTTGGGGCTACATACTTGGGGAGTAAGGGTGGGGGTGGTTCCCCTGGGCCATTTCACTCTAGAACCGTTGGTGTTGGAGCAGGTGTTGGAGATGATGTAGAGAGTGCAGGTGGGGAGTCAGGCAGACTAACCTCAGTACTAGGCTGCCCACCTGGAGGGACAGTGACACTTGGGCTGGTTATTCGGAGCTGGATTCCATGCTGAGGCACAGGGAGGTAACAAAGGCTGATCAAGCATCTAGAACCTATCCCAGGCACAGAGGAATCATCCCTCTCCCCTCCCTGTCCCTGCCCAGCCTATGCCAGTCACATCAAGCACAGGTGATCCCAAACAGGGTGGTGCACTGGCTTTGGTCCAAAGATAGCGAGTTAGGCAAAGCCTTGAGTGCACTGCTGAAACCCTCCTGGGCATCTTGAGGAAGGTGTCCTGTTGGAAACAACATTCAGCCCCTTAATGAGACAAGGGCAGCAGGCTGGTCTCTCCAGAGCTGGTTGCTACCAGTCGTGCATCAAACCAGATGAAGCAGGAAACCAAGCATTTAAACCCTAGATGCTCCCTTGGGACACACACACACACACACACACACACACACACACACACACACAAACCCAACACTCATCAAAAAGGCTCCTGAGAGATGGAGAGGCAAACTGCAACTCCAGTTCCCAGAAGCATCTCTGTGAGGTGTGTCGTCCTGTTTAGCCATCTTGGAAGACTCCTCTAGCCCTGCCCCATCCAAAAGGTCCCTTCCCTCTATAGCATGGTTTCCAGAATTGAGTCCTCAGGGCAAGCCTCAGAGCAGATCAGGATAATCACCTCTCTAGTTGAAGACATTATGCCCCTGTCATTATAGCCTCAGATCCTGAACTGATATGCAGGCAGTTGAAGCCATGATGAGTTTGTCCCCCAAGTCTTTAAAGTGCTCCCTTTGGGTCTCAGATTGTTCTTATGTAAAGTGTGCACAAGTAGAGGCCTGCCCTGTTTTTGTGCAGCTGATCTGGTGTGTATGAACAGGAAGGTGCTGGCCATGGGGGTGAGACCCTAGGCATCCCTTGACTGTGCCGTGGAGATGCATTCCACTGACGCACAGCCAACTATGCACAGCAGACCTCTGAGACACTGAAGTTTTAGTTTCTGATCATGGCAATAAAGCAAGTATTGCAATAAAGCGAGCCACACAAAATTTTTGGTTTCCCAGTGTATATGAAAGTTATGTTTGCTCTGCTCTATCAGAGTGGTGGCTGCTGAAGGCTGGGGTGGCTGTGGCAAGTTCTTGAAATAAGACAACAATGAATTCTAGTTCCAGTTCTCTTGTTATTTCTACAACATCTGTGGTTACTTTCTCCACTGAAGTCTTAAACCCCTCAAAGTCATCCATGGGGGTTGGAATCATCTTCCAAACTCCTGTTTATGCTGATATTTCAGCCTCTGTCATGAATCATGAATGTTCTTAATAGAATCTAGAATGTTGAATCCTTTCCAGTAGGTTTTCAATGTGCTTTTCCCAGATCCATCAGAAGACTACTATCTGTGGCAGGCATAGCCTTACAAAATGTATTTCTTAAATAATTGAAAGTAGAAATTACTCCTTGATCCAGGGGCTAACAGAATGGATGTCATGTTAGCATACATGAAAACAGCATTTAATCTTGTCCATCTCCATCAGAGCTGTTGGCTGACCAGGTGCACTGTAGTGAACAGTAATATTTTGAAAGGAGTTTCTTTTCCTGAGCAGTACCTCTTGACAGTGAGCTTAAAATATCCAGTAAACCATCTTGTAAACAGATGTGGTTTGAGCGGGAAGGTGCTGACCATGCTTTGTTACTCTCATCCAGGCTTTGTTGGTCCATTTACAGAGCACAGGCAGAGTAGAGTTAGCATAATTCTTAAGGGCCCTAGTAAATGAGCACTAGCTTCCAATTAGAGTCACCAGCTGCATTAGCCCCTAAAAAGAGAGTCAGCCGGTCCTTTGAAGCCTGAAGCCAGGCACTGACTTCTCTTTAGCTATGAAAGTCCTACATGGCGTCTTCTTCCAATATAATGCTATTTCACCTACATTGAAAACCTGTTATTTAATGTAGACACCTTCATTACTTATCTTAGATCTTCTGAATAACTTGCAGCTTCTCCATCAGCACTTGTTGCTTCACCTTGCACTTTTATGTTCCGGAGATGGCTTCTTTTCTTAAACATGAAACAACCTCATAAAACAACCTCTGCTAACTTCAAACTTCTCTTCTGCAGCTTCCTCATCTCTCAGCATTCATAGAATTAAAGAGAATTAGGTCCTTTCTCTGGGTTATGCTTTGGCTTAAGAGAATGTTGTGGCTGATTTGATCTTCTATCCAGAACACTATCCAGAACTTTCTCTACATCAGCAATAAGCTGCTTTGCTTTCTTGTTATTTGTGTGTTCCCTGGAGTAGCACTTTTAATTTCCTTCAAGAACTTTCCCTTTGCCTTTACAACTTGGCTATATGGTGCAAGGGGCTCGGTTTTCAGCCTCTCTTGGTTTTCCACATGTTTTCCTCATGAAGCTTAGTCATTTCTAGCTTTTGACTTAAAGTGGAGGACATACAGCTCTTCCTTTGACTGGAACACTTAGGGGCCATTGTAAGGTTATTAATTGACCTGATTTCAATATTGTTGTGTCTCAGGGAACAGGGAGGCTCAATAAGAGGGAGAGAGATAGGGGAACAGCCAGTCAATAGAGCAGTCAGAACACACACATTTATCAGTTCACTGTCTTACATGGTTGTAGTTCGTGGTGCCCTAAACAGTTACAATAGTAACATCATATATTGCTGACCATAGATCACCATGATATAATAATGATGAAAAATTTGAAATATGTGAAAATCACC
This sequence comes from Macroglossus sobrinus, assembly GCA_004027375.1. Classification (NCBI taxonomy): domain Eukaryota; kingdom Metazoa; phylum Chordata; class Mammalia; order Chiroptera; family Pteropodidae; genus Macroglossus; species Macroglossus sobrinus. Next base: position 56,078 of record PVKZ01002758.1, on the reverse strand, counting down.
AAAATGTGACACAGAAACACAAAGTGAGCAAATGCTGTTGGAAAAATGGCACCAACAGACTTGCTCGAGCAGCGTTGCCACAAACCTTCAATTTGTAAAAAAAAACCCACGCAATATCTTCAAAGTGCAATAAAGCAGAGTTCAATAAAATGAGGCATGCTTGTGTACACCTTTGGGGACAATGAGATAAATAATTTGAATATCAAGGATTTGTTCACTTATGTGTTGGCATAAACATGAGACGGGGATATGCACCTGCCAGGCCCTTAGTCAGCCTAGGTTCTTGCTGGGCTTGTGTAGGGATTTGGCTGAGATTCTGCAGTTTGGTGGCTAAGGACTTTCTGGTACTTCCAAGGCTCCCGAATGCAAGCCCAGGCTGTTTGTTTATTCTCTTTCCAGCACTGGAGCAAACATTGGCTCAGTGGGGTTTCAGAGAGATGGTGCATTCCTGCATCTTATGAGTAAACTGAGGGATTTTCAGGAGCAATTTGAACCTTGCAAGATTTTTGCCTCATATAATCACTTAAGAATAAAAATCCTACCTAAAATATGATGTTGCAAAAATGACTTATTTTGTATTTGCCATCCTAGCTCTGGGAAGGCAGGGGTCATGCATTTTGGTTACCTATGTTTCTGCAGGGTACACTCTAGTCACTGAGACATCACAGGAGAAGGGCTGGATGGACTGGTGCCTAGATGAGTGATGAATAAATGGGTTGGAGGTTGAGTGGGTAGAGGGTGGCCAGATGGAAAATGAATGGGTGGGTGGATGAACATGGGGATAGATAAGTGGGTGCGTGGGTAGAAGGATGAATGGGTGGGTGGGTAGATAGGTGTGAGGGTGAGTGGGTGGGTGGATGGATAGGTTGGGAGGTAGATGGTTGGGTAGTTGGGTAGGGGGGTGGGTGAGTGGCGGCATGATGAATGGGTCCGGGAGGGTGATGGAATTTGCTGTTGTCTACCACTAGTCGTTTGACCTTGGGCATACCACACCTCTGACTATAAAGTGAGATTATACTCCCTCCTTGCAGAGTTCTTGTGAGGAATGAATCTAAGGAAGCCCGAAGTATGGAGCTTGAGGCAAGGATGAGCCTGGCTGAGAAGGAGGACACCTCTCTGACCAGCATCAATAAAACACGCACACACATAAGAACAATAAACAGTTTCTGAAGGGCATGTGATGGAGCATCTTTATCTGTGCTCCAGAGGGGGAGTGTACAGAATGATAAAACCTGGTGGTCTTAGTGGTCGACTTTCACTCCTGCCTTTGTCCAGAGGTAGAAAGAGCCCCCATTCCTCCACTCTAGGTACAACTGGCATTTCAATCACAGGTGGGGCTGCTCCTCCCCACTTCCCATCCTCAACCCTCAAGTGTGTGGAGTCACCTGGGGATCTTGTTAGAATACAGGGTCTGAGGCCCAGGTCTGGGGCGGGGCCCCAATTCTCCCAGGAAGAATCACCGCTGTGGTCCATGGTCATTCATGTATTGTCTGCCATGGCTCTAGGTGTGGCGAACAGGATGATGAGATTGTGACTCTCACCCAGGTGCAATGAATGGGTCGGGTCACTGGAATAAAGGTGCACAGAGGCACGGCTGGCTTTGCTTAAATAATGAATGCCTCTGCCATCTATCTAAAAGGTCATACTGTTGTTGTTGTTGTTGTTGTGTGTGTGTGTGTGTGTGTGTGTAAAATGATCGTGGCATTAAGCACCTGAGACTGAGGTAAAAGTCTGGATACAAAGGCAGACTAGACCTGTTACCAACCATGCCTCTAGCTCGAGTCTCCATGCTGACGATAAGGAAACAAAGGCACTTGGACTGAGATACTTTGGCTGACCTCCCCCATGTCCTACCTTCTGTTCCCACTGGGACTTCATAAAAAGAACAAAAACCTGGACTGAAGATAGCTCCTGCTTCCTCCTGAAAACAGCCCCCAGGGGCTCTGAGCCTGAGCCTGTGGCCTGTCCCCAGAGCCCTGATAAGCCTCTTCCTCCCTGAACCCTGTTCCACATTTTGTTTTCCAAATCTACAAGTAAACATAGGCCGACCAGAAAGATGGGGAGGCAAACATTCTTCCATGTACGGCTGTGCCTTGGGCTCTGCTCTGGGCCCTGGACGGAGTGTGGGTGCCAGGTCCCACATGTAGCCTGCCTGTGTGACCACAGGCTGTTCTCTCTCTGTCTGAGCTCCTGAGTTATCTGGGCCTTTTATCCCCGACCTCACCTGCTACCACTCACCTTCCTCTCTTTCCTCATTTTCTCCCCCACCCTCACACTCTCCCACCCGAGACTCTTCGATGTGCCCATAACATGAGGCACCAATCCGACCTCAGGACCTTTACACTGGCGGTTCCCATTGCCTGAAACACTCTTTCTCCAGATGATCGACCACCTGGTGAGCTCCCTTACTCCCTTCATTCCTTTGTTCAAATGCTACCTTCTCAATAAAACTGACTACCTCCTCTGTCCCTAACCTTCTAACATACTGAAGCCTACTTATTTCCCATCTTTCCCAACTAGAATATAAGCTCTGTGAGGACAACGGTTACAGTCTGTTTTGTTACTATGTCTCCAGTGCTCAGATCTGTGCTGAGCACACAGTAGGTTCCCACTCAGTATTTGTCAAAACTCTTGCCTATGGGTGATGTGGCTGCTTCCCAGAGCTGAAGTCTGTGAACCAGAGGGTGTGGTGTGCATAACATGCCTGACATGACACGGTGTAGTGACAAGTGCTTTCTGCAAGAGTAGCTGCATCTGGCCCAGCCAAGGTCTAGGGAGGGGGTGGTAATTCCCATATTAAAAAAGTTACATGTGCAGTCTCATCACATTGTCTTCACGATGTGATGAGACTGCACATTTAACTTTTTTAATGGATGGAGTGAAGCTGCCAAACCAGCAGGGGGCCTCAGATCTCCAGCCAGAGGGACTCAGGAAAGGGGGCACCTGCCAACAGGAGGGAGCCTCTGCACCCTGCCCAGGGTTCCCCTGCCAGGCTGGATTGGCCGGGAACACAAGGTGACCTGTGAGGCCTCCTGCACGCCTGTGGGGACAAGAACAGATGAAATAAGGAGAAACAGACTTAGGACGACACATACAGGAGGCATTTTGGCTCGAGGAGGATTCCACAAAGGGGAGTTATGATCTGGCTGGAAGGCAGTCCTCATCCCAGACCTGCCAGAGCTCCTAGGAGAGACACTGTTCTCAGGGCAAATGTCCCCTTGTCTGGGGCCACAGGGGAACCAGATGACACCCAGCAGCCCTTAACAAAAGCAGCTCAGAAAAGGAGTCAGAGAACACTCCTGCCCCTGACAGTCCCCTGTCAATCAAAGAGCCCTACTGATGGAGTCGGGAGGACAGAGGTGCAACCCCATTGCTGCCCATGTCCAGCTGTGCGACCTTGTCAGGCCCTTAGCCTCTGGTGCTGTAGACTCTCATTTGCAAGGCAGGACCTGCCATAAAGGGCTGACGTGAGTGACGAGCCGGTACAGTTTAGGATGGAGTAGGCTCTTGGGAACATTTATTTATTTAAAAAAAGAAGAACCTCAATTTTATATCTAGCCAACTGGCATCCAAGTGTGAGGGAATGCCCAAGACATTCACAAACACAGAAGTCTCGAGAAGGTCTGCCACACAAAGACTCAAGTTCTGGAGGGAAAACTCTGACAAGAGGAGAAACAACAAGAGATACCCCGAGATGCACCATCAAGGGGCGGGCGGATTCCAAGTGAAGGCTATTGGTGCCCCCTCCCATTAGGCAAGACCAAGAAAGAAAAAAGAGGAAGCACGTCCTCAATATCATGATGGGCATTGAGTGGAGGGGACACTGGGGACACAAGGGCACAGTAAAGTTTTTGTCTTGACAGAGGGACATACGAATAACAATTTTGTCCAAAGGAAAGATTAACAAAGAGAGATACAAAAAGCAGGAGACAAGCTGAAACCATACACTTCTCAGTAAAAAGGCAGAGGCTGTTGATTGGATAAAAAACAAAATCCAGCTGCAGGCTCTTGACAAGAAAGACAGCTAAGCCATAAATCAAAGTAATGAGGGGCGGCAGAGCTGTGGACCGGGTATGCATAGCCCAGACTGTTGGAGCTGGATGTGGGTCCATGGGAGTTCGTTATGCTATTCTGTCTACTTTGGCAAATGTCTAAATTTTTTCATTAGAAAATGTTTTTTAAAATGGCATGTTTTGGACTAAGATTTCTCTCTTCTCCAAAACTCAAAGACAATTGTAAATTGCTATTTTTTACACCGTGCCCATCACTTGAACTTTCAAAAAATGGTTAAATAGATATGAGCTAATGGGAACTGGTTTTATTGGGTAGTGACAGAAGTATGCCTCTAGAAATACCCCAAATTTCTCTTTGAAAAGATCATTGTAAATTGTCTGGGATGAAAGGAAAATTGTGTGCCTAAAGCGATCTTTTAAAATTAAACACAAGTATGTACATGCATTTAAATATCATACATATGGTGTGTGTGGACTCTCACAGACTCCCCAAAATCTTGATCCTGTGGCTAGCAACAAGAATGCTAATAATGGTTGTCTCTGGATGGTTAAATCACACAAGAGTCTTTTTTATTTTCCTTTCCCCCTGAAGACATCGTGTGTCCCAAGGTGCATTTGTGTCCTTATAGCTAACTAGTTTTCCCATCATTATTAATCAGAGTCATGTGTAGGGGCCAGTAGGAGCCTCAGATGGCTGTAGACAGGCAGCAGTCCCTCCCTGGCTGGGAGCAAAGAGCTCAGCCCTGGGCCTCCTGAGAGGCAGATCCCTGGGCAAACCATGATTTTCACCAGAGCTTTCAAAACAGTAAGAAATCGTTGGTGGACCTCACTATGACTTTCAGGGACTGAGAGGGGTCTGTGAGTCCACGGCATTCTGGTGGGCAGGGGTGCGGCCCAGCAGGGAGGCCCTGCTCACATCTCTCCCTCTCCTGCTGTCCTCATTGTCCATGGTGGGCCCTGCAGAGGCCCTGTCCCAGAAAGCTTTCTGTCACAATGGAAATGTTTGTGTGCTGTCTGTCCCATGTGGGAGCTAAAAGCCACATGGGGACATTGGGCACCTGAAACACGACCACTGTGACTGAAGAACTGAAATTTTTATTTCATTGAACTTAAATTCAAACAGCTATGAATGAACCTTAAAAACATTATGTGATGTGAAAGAAGCCAGGCATAAAAGGCCACACATTGTATGATTGTATGATTTCATTTTACATGAAATGTCCAGAACAGGCAAATCTACAGAGACAGAAAGTAGATGAGTAGTTGCAGGAACTGGAAGAAGGGGGAGTTGGAAATGACTACTAGGATTTCTTTTTGGGGTGATGGAAATGGTCTGGAAACAAATACTGGAGATGGTTGCATAGCGTTGTGAATATACTAAAAACCACCAAATTATACACTTTAAAATGGTAAATTTTATGTTGTTATGTGAACTATATCTCAATTATAAGTACCAAAAACTTTAAATAGCCACATGGGTTAGAGGTTACCATATTGGACAGCATAGTACTAAAAGCTATGAGGAGGGGTAATGCATTTGCTCATTCTCTCTTGCCCCGAATTCATGCCTCACAGCCCCAGTAGTACACCTAGGGGTCTTCCCTGACCTCTTGGTTCCCACCAGCTCTGTTCCCCACACAGCTCTTTGTTTCCGCCTTAGTCCCGTCATGCCCTGGGCTCCCCACTTGCCACCCCTGCCCTGGGAGGGCTCCCCCATCACCTTTGCCTCACCTCCAAGGTCTGCTGCAGGGACATCTGTTGCTCCTGCTGAACTTGGCACGAAGGCTATCAGGTACCAAGACCAGCCATGCTCTTATTCTTTTGTTCAGAATACTGCCTCCCTATCCCCAGTGCTGTTTTCCCTTTGGGCTCACTGAGGAGGAAAGACCTTAGATGGGAAGCCACCCCAAACTGGCTGTGGCTGAGTCACAGCCTCCTCTGACTCCCACACCACTGAGCCCTGTCACACTGTATTATGATCTGGGTCCCCACATCTGTCAGGAGGGGCCTGCTGGGTATGGTGCCTCAGCACTCTACACAGGGCTGGGCCAGGTGGCATCGGAACAGGTTTGCTGAGCAGACAAGAGACAGCAGTGATGACATCGTCACGGCTGGTTAATGGTTCAGAGGCGCCTTTATGCCTGTTCATTCCTTGGCTTCTAGGCTGAGATCTGCCTGGGCACAGCACATTCTGCCTTTGCTTGGGGGCGGGGGTGGTGTCCACAGGGCCCCTTTCCAGGATCAGCCCCCATGGCTGCCTGGGGGCCCCTGCCTTCTTAAGCCTGATTTGGGGAGGGGCTCTCAGGAGGTCCAGGGTCTTGCTCACCAGCTCCTCCAAATCCAGCATTTCCCATTCAAGACTCCTGGGCATGCATTGCACACAGCTGGCAGGGACAGGGGTACAAGGGACTTGCAGACTGCTGGTGGGAGGGGGCCCAGCCTGGCACCAGAGAGACAAGCTGACCCCAAATCCTACCCAAGTCCATGCAGGAGTAGGAGTGAGCATGTTTGAAAAGGCATTTCGCTAAATGCACAGAAGGCGGCATTGTTTTCCTGCCTTCCATCAGGCAAAGTCTGGAAGGGACTCCTGGTAGGGGCTCTGTGAGGGCTTACCAAATTCTCAGCACAGCAAGGCCCCGGGTGATTGATGTCGAGAAAAACATTTTCACCAGCTCCTCATCTGGTTTGTATTAAAGAGATTTCCATGCTTGGATTTTTTTCCCCAAGGTAAAAAACCAACGATGAGTTGCAAGCTGAGAAACAGCAGAGGAACAGCAGTGGGAACAGGCAGCTGGACCGGGGGTGGGGGTGGAGGGTTAGGGGAGCTTGACTGAAAGATGTGTTGAGGTGGAAAGAGCGAGTCCCCACCTTTTAGGGCTGGCGGGAGACAGAGGCTCAGCGCTGGACACCCAGCAATGACAGAGACTCTGACTGGCTTCTTTTCTCACTTTATTAAAGTCACAATGGATTTGGCAGGAAAACAGGTGGTCCCTAGCAGCTTTTGCTCCACGGCAGTGCCATTCACCTCCTCATCCCCATCTGGCCTGCCACTGCCTTCCTCTTCCTACCTTACCTTTCTTCCAGCACTATCAGCATCTGATGTAACTGGAAGCTTTGTTTTTGTTTTGTTTGTCTTCTGGCTCCCTGCTATAGCAGGCAAGCCCCAGGACACAGGACTGTTGACTGTGAGAGAGAACACTACCCAAGTCTTCCTCCTGCCTTCCCTAGCCCCCACCTGGGACCGGGCTAGTCCTTACCTGGGCCGAGTCTGTGTGGCTCCAGCCCCTCTTAGTGGCCCTGAAGGGTGCGAATCTCTTGCTTCCCCTTGGGTTCTTCTCTCCCTGGTGTGGGAGCTAGGTAAAGCCCCCACAGTCTACGCCTACATAGAGACTTATCTCCAATCCTGACCTCTGTCTCTCTGGCCTCCCAGGTCCTCAGGCTCTCTGATACTCTTCTCCAGGCCTCCTGTAATCAGATTACAAAGTAGAGCTGGCTGAACCCCCAGACACCAGGCCTGTGGCACTGTTCCCCTGCCTAGAATTACCTTGAGCACTTTCTTACTTAGCAAACTTCTACTTGTGCCTCAGGGCACCCATGTCACCTCCTCTGGGAAGCCTTCCTGGTCTTGCCTTTCTATTCCTCTTTATTCCCAGCCCCACCTTGCTCTGAAGAAGGCCTATTTCTCCATCATTAGCTCAAGCAGTGAGAGCTCCTTCAGGGTCCTAGCACCCATCACAGTGCCTGGCACACAGCAAGTGCTTGCAGAGGGTTGGCTGGGTGAACGTACGAAGGCAGGGGTTGCCCCAGCACAGTTCCCCAGCATCCAAGGTCCAGGATAGAGTGGGCAGGAAACATGGCTGATGAACAGGGGCAAGGGTGGGTGGCTAGGGGGGATGGCTTTGTGCCCCCTGCCTGCCTGCTCTGCCATCATGGCCTCTACTGAGGACGACGGCTCAGTTCTTGTCCCAGGGCACCTGCCCAGGGCTCAGGCCCTTCCCTCCAGTGCTCAAGCATCTCTCCCTGAGCTTGGACTCTGTTGTATCTCCACACAGAGTCTCGGTAACCGGCCTTATAGAGCTCGGTCACTCAATGAGGAAATAGGGGACGGCAAGCAGCTGGCTCCAGAGGTAGAGCAAAGAGGATTCTGACTCTAAATAAAGAAAAGGAGCGGGGATAATGCAAGATGAGGACTGAGGGGAGATGGTTCTTAGCCCTGGTGCCAGCACTTTACCAGCCAGATGAGAGGAAGAGGGAAGAACTATGTTTTCTGCTATCCTAGATACAAATCTTTGAGTGAGCAACAGCGTGTGAGCATAGCGTGGGTGGGCCATCAGCAAGTGTGGCCTAGGCACCCCTTTATGGCAGCCGTGTGGGGTGCTGGGGACACATCTTGATCAGGCGCTACCTAGGAAACCAAGTGTCAGTGGAAAGACATGCCAAATGGCACAAGTGGTGCCCAGAAGTAAGCACACCAGCTGCAAGGGTGTGTGAACCTATCTGGCCTCAGGGGTCAGGAAGTGACATGCTGGGATCTGAAGGACGAGGTAGGTTGGGAAGAGGAGAGGGTATGCTGGCCCAGGAACATGTGTGCAGCCCTGAGACAGAAGAGGGTGCCATCTGAGGGCAGATCTGAGAGGATGCAGTGTGTCTGGAGTGCTGGGGAGGCAAGAGGCTGGTAGCACAGTGACGGTAAGATTTGGGGTCGTGATGGTGATTTTGGATTTTATCCCACTGTGAGCAGTGCTGATTTCATGATGCTCAGCCTCTGGGCTGTATTTTGAGTCCCAGGCTGTTAGGGACAGAATTGTGTGCCCTGTTTCAGGGAAGTAAGTGAGGTTAAATGAGGTCATCAGGGTTGATTCCTAATCCGAGAGGACCTGTGTCCTTATAAGAAGAGGAAAAGACATCAGAGAACTCTCTCTCTCTCTCTCTCTCTCTCTCTCTCCACATGAGAGGACCTGGCGAGAAGGTGGCTATCTACAAGCCAGGAAGAGAGCTCTAACCAGAACCTGACTCAACAGCACTTTGACTTTGGACTTCCAGCCTCCAGAATTGTGAGAAAGTAAATTTCTGTTATTAAAGTCTTCTGTTACTGGCATTTTGTGACAGCAGGTCCTAAGTTAAACACTTTTCTTGTTTTCAGCAGCCCTGAGGTGGGCACCGTCCTCACTGTCCCTATCTGTGCAGAGAAGCATGTGCACACTTCGAAGGGTATGGTGACCTGTCAAGTTCTCAGGGCTAGTAGCGAGGCTGTAGTAACACCTTAGCGCTTCAGGTCTTTTCTCTCTCAAAAGAAGACAGAGATAAAATGGCCACCTTTTAACTGAGCAAGATGAAAATGCTATTAAACAAATTTAACAAATAAAAACACATCAGCTAATGAGGTGAGAACAACTGTTAAAGAGTCAAGATGGGGAGGTGAGGGATGGGACAAAACCTCAGTGGCCTCAGATATTTAGAATGATTACTCTTAAAACATTTATAAAGAGCAATAATTCACTATAAGAAGGGTTTTAATCAATAGGTAAAACATGGAAGCATAGATCTTTCAAACTCCTGTCTCTAACACACAATGAAGATAGTCCTCTTCACCTTTTTTTCAGAAAGAGAGGAAAGCAGCACCCCATCTAAGAGAGAAGAGATAATCGATTTTCTCGTGGCCTAATAGACAACTTGTGCTCAAATCTTTTAAATACGTGTTATATTTTTGTGGCCGTCACTCTGGAGGCAGCAGCCAGATTCTCATTAGGTGTCAGGATGAGATGAGCGCATCACTTGCTCAGCTTGTGGAGAGACAGGTCTCCATCTCCAACATTTCAGCATGTCTGCTTATCCGTCCTCCCCACACCAAATATTTTGAGAAGAAAATAAAGGATGATGTTTCCTATTTGAAAAAAAAGAAAAAGAGCTGGCAAGGCTGCAAGGCAAGGTGCACTGAGAGGAGAAATACAGGACCATCTCTTTGGAAAGTAATTTGGCAACATATTTCAAAACCTAAAATGCACATACTCTTTGATCTAGCAATTCCAGTTTTAGGAATGCATCCTCAGATATACTTCCACATGTGCACAAAGCATGACGTACTAGGGGCTAGTCACTGCAGCATCACGTTTAATAGAAAAAGAGTGGAAATGATGCAAGTACCCAATAACGGGAGACTGGTGAAGTGAATTATGATATATTTGTGCAATAAAATTCTACACAGCCTTTAAAAAGAATGGAGCAAAATGAAGCCATAAAACTACTAAAGGAGTCATAAATTTTTTTTACAATCTCTGATTTGAGGGGCATTGCTACATAAGACACAAACCTCAGAAACCATAAAATAGAAGACTGACAAATGTGACTATGTTAAAAATTTTTTTGGCATGACTCAAAATGAAAACAAAAGAAAAACCAAAAGCAGTCGATGGAAAAGTATAAAACATTGAGAAAATAGTTCCAACTCATATGTCAGTTTCCTTAAAGCATTCCCGCAAAGCATTGAGAAAAAAAAAGAAGGACCAAACAGGAGAATGGGCAAAGGATATGACTATAAGGCCATTTGCTGAGAGGGAAATACAAGTTTCTCTGAAACATGTGAAAGAAATACGCAACCTGAGTCGAGAGAATTGCGAATTAAAACTCTGGGGGATACTGTTTCTCATCTCTTAGAATGACATGGAATGAAATAGTGCCTTGTTGTTTGAACAATGCCTGGGCAAGTGTGTTCTCTCCATAAAGTTGAGTTGGGTGGGCATAGAAAGCAATCGACACTATTGCTTCACAAATGCTTTTTATACCATTGAAATCTTGAATGATAAATATCTTGCCTATTAAAATTAGTAGAGTAAAATCAAAAGAATGAAACAGATTTTTATGTTCCGACAAGGAATGATTTCCAACTGATCTTGAAGTATAAGAGGCAAGGTGAAGAGCACGCTACAACATGGGTAAAGTTTGAAGACATTATGCTACGTAAAAGAACCAGGCACAAAAGGTCACATATGGTATGATTCCATTTATCTGAAGTGTCCAGAAGAGGCAACTCCAGAGACGGGAAGGAGATAGGTAGTTGCCTGGGGCTGGGGAGTGGCTGCTAATAGGCACAGGTCTTCTTCCTGGGAGTGAAATACATGTTATGAAATTGGCTGTGGTAACAGTGGTACAATTCTGGAAATACCCTAAAAACCACGGGCTTGTACACTTTAAATGGGTGGATCGTATGGTATGTGAACTGTATTTTCATAAAACTGCCATTAAAAAAAAAAGATTTTCAGCAGTGTTAAAGGGTGGATGAGGTTCACTTGCTGTCCCAGGCATGGCACAGTGTGTCATCTATGGTTGAAGGCCTCCCCCAGGGCCCTGCAATCAGGCTGATGAGGACAGGGCACAGACAGGCAATGGATGCTCAGGGAAGTTAACTGACTCTCCCATGTCACACCAATCGGCACTGGCCCAGCACATGATCTGTATGCCTATTCTGCTGGAGCTGCCCTCCAGTTTGCGGACAGTAACAGGGAGTCGCAGAGCAACCTGGTAACGGCCCATGCCCTGCCGCCTTCAGTGCGGGCCCTGCCGTGGAGGGTGCTGCTGCCTCCCATCAGAGTGTGTGTGAGCCACTGTCACCACCATCCTTTTCCTTCCCTCCCCATCATCACCTTCATCTCCTGTTCCTTCCACCTCCTGTAACAAGAGTGGTGGCTGCTAAAAATCCCCAGTACTTATTATATGCTGGACCCTTGGCATCCATTGCCTTGTTTATCTCCAAGCCTTGTGACAGAGCTTGTGAACATCCACACAGAGCCCAATATTTTCAATTGAAGTTATAATTCATGGGGAAGGTACCAGTGAGAAGTTGTGTGAGCTTTGGACTTCTGGGAGAGTGGCTAGGAAGTCAGGGAGCTCAGGCAGGCAGGACCTTCATGGCCAGCTAGCTCCCATCAAGTGTGCAAGTGTGTCTGTCTGTCCAGCCGTCCATTCGTCCGTCCATCCATCCATCCATCCATCCATCCATCCATCCATCCATCCATCCAACCATACATCCATCTGCACATTCATCTATCTATCCATCTACCCACCCACATAGCCATCCATCTATCCAGCCACCTATCCATCCAGCCAGCTGTTTGTCTATCCATCCATCCAACCATCCATCTATCTGTCTGTGTACCTAACATTTATTTAGCATCTACCCTGTTGTCAAGCAGTAGATCTTGTGCCAGAGATACAATGGTGTTTCAGACTTGGCCCCACTCATGAGGTCAGTCTAATGGGGTCCACTTCAGCATCTATTCTAATAATACCCTTTCAACCTGTTTTTGCTTACTTTTCATGCTTGGGAACTAACCACCTGGGAAGGGTTCTCATTCTGTCTTATGTGAACTATCCATCCCTTTTATTTTCTAGGTGATGATACTGAGGCCTAGAGACAGGAATGAAATGGCTGAGCTCATACCACATAGAAGTGACAGAGCTGGATACCTGACTCAGGGCTGCTTCTTCTAGGTAAGAGCTCTCTGCACTTTGGCATGTTGCCTGCAGGTACTGTTTGAGATGCTAAAGAATGAAAAATTCACAAGAAATTTACACTGGTGACCAAAACTTCTATTTACCATCTCAAATGCACAGTGTACTGATGGCTGACTATGTAAGTCCATAGAGAGCCTGATACTAGTAAGTTCTTAATAATAATATCATTTTCTTTTTGTCTTAATTTTTTTTCTAAAGATGGATTCTTTACCCCTGGGAGATGAAACTGCCACAGAACACGAGCTCACCTCCTTTACCTTGCGACCCCAGCACGGGGCCTGGCACACAGACTGGCTATGAGGCAGGAGAAAGAGCTTGGGCTTCAAACTGCAGGTTGTGGTCCTGGCTAAAGCTCCAGTGGTCTGTCTACTTCGCCCTTCTGAGCCTCTATTGCCAAATCAGGATACTCATGCTCACTCCTCCAGGTAATTTGACATACTATGTGTAAAACAGTCTACCAGAGAGCCTGATACTAGTAAGTTCTCAATAAAAGTGAAGTTAGGTTTTTTAAAAAAAGTACTTTGAATCAAATTACTGTCTGAATTCTGCAGAAGAATGGGACAATGAATGAAGCTAAAGATTTAATTCCCTTTACAGGATGCCAACTGTTCCCTGCTCCCTTTGCTCCATCAGTTTCTAATTGTCTTAAGCCCAGTTTCCCACCCTGGTGACCAAGGGCTGCCCAGCAGGAAGTGACCTTGAGGCCCGCCTGCCCAGCGATCTGCTCTCTGAAGTCCCAGTGATGTGACCCCTCAGATGTGACCTTCCCTTCTCATAGGCTTTCTGGTGAGGCACAGCCTGCAGGAGAATGCCTTTTCTGTGCTTTTATAAAAGACTGACCCCTCTGAGCTTGAAGGGGGCAGCAGTAGGCTGGTGCCCCTAAGGACTGGCCAGTGTGGCTGCAAGACTGGGGTGGGTAGCCTTGCTGGGCTCTGAGAGCATTTACAATGAAATGAGGTTAGGCGGGAGAGTCAGGGGAGCAATGCAGGGTCTTGCTGGGAACAACTGCACAATGGGGAATTGTGTGCCTTTGAGGTATTAAGAGTCTGCTTGAGAAACTCTTTAGCGAGTTCTTTAAAGAAAAACATATTTTGGAGTTTACTCTGGATGATACCATGAGGGAGGCAGCCTTCAGAGCCCAACCCTCACTATAGGCTGGAGTTACAGTAAAGATGTTTGCTTCACATAGAAGAGAATTGAATTGTTAGCTGAAATTCTATTTTTATTTTGCTTATTGTCATGTCATATTTAAAATTTGTGAATGTGTGTATATGTTTAAACACGATATGCTCATGTCCAATTTAATACATGTGTGTAAAACTCCACACACACACACACACACACACACACACACACATATATATATACATATATATACATATATATATGTATATATATATATATAATATCTGTTTCTTTAAAATAATAAAGTTTGAGTAAAAAAAATTAAAAATAAAGGGAGAAAATGATCCATGCTTCCATTATCTTTATATAACTATGGGTAAAATTTAGTGCATTTTGTTCCATGTCTGATGACACATCAGTCTGTCTAATAAAAGTCTTCAAATTTAAATTGGATGAGCAAAGGGTAGTCTAGAGCAGCAGTCCCCAACTTTTTTGGCACCAGGGACCAGTGCTCCTATGAGAAGCTACTGCCTCATGATCTGAGATGGAGCTGAGGCGGTGATGTTAGCGCTGGATAGTGACTGCAAACACAAATGAAGCTTCACTTACCCATTCACCACTCACCTCCTACTGTGTGGCCCAGTTCCTAACAGGCTATGGATTGGTACTGGTCTGTGGCCTGGAGGTTGAGGATCCCTGGTCTATAGTTAAAGAAAGTGCAGAGGTGCAGCCATGTGCATGTAGAGTGGAAAGGGCTTGGATTTTACAGGTGGTCAGACCTGGCTTTGTCATGGCACTACAGTAATTATTAGTATGACTTTGGGCAAGTCATTTAATCTTCATGAGCCTCAGTTTCCATCTGCCAGCTGATTTCTGGGGAGAAGATGGAGCAGGACTATGATGGTTTCCAGAAACCAACCTTCTTCCTCAGGGGGTAGAGAGGGAGGGGGGCTGTGAAGAGGGGTCTTGGTAATCAGGGGTGGGTTGTGGGTGAGGTTATGGAAGCAGAAAATCTTTTCCTGAGGATAGAGCCTTGTGTGAGACATGTAGTACCCCTACCCGCTCCCTCAAAGTCACAGGGCTTTGGCGACAGCTTCAATTCCACAATTCTCTTCTGTGGTCCCCATAAACTGCCCAAATGTCCTGGAATGCCAGTCCTCTGACTTGCTAACCATATCTCTCAGAGACAGCTCTTCCTGCCCAGAAATGTCCCCAAATTCTTTCTCAGGCCAAACACAGGGATTTCTCGTTGGAAAAATGCAGTCACTGTGAATTTCATAGACGGTGGGACGAGAATAGAACTGCTAAATTATTTTCAAGGAAATGAAAGTTTCTTTATCAAGATTACAAAATCTTTTCCCAGTGGGGTCAGGTCAATTTAAGCGGCGGCAGCAACTAAGGGTGACGCACACATCCAGGTTCTCCTGCCACGTAAACCACACAGTCCTAAGGGCCTGGCTGGGCCTCCTGTGGGATGGGTGGGTTCTTGCATGGGTTCTAACCTTCTGCTCAGGCAGAGGCCATGCACTCTCAGGCAAAGAGTGTGGGAACGGGCAGCATGCAGATGTGAGGTTGAACCCTCACGTGGGGTGCTAGCTGTGTGACTCCAGGCAAATACCTCTCTGAGCTTCAGGTTTTATTAAAAATGGGTGCAATAATACCCACCTCGCTGAGCCATGGAGAGAATCATTAAGAACGTATTAAAAACTCTGATGCAATGCATGGCCCATAGAGGTGTTCAGGAAGTGGTGTTGTCATACTCAGGGCAAGTGTCACTATCTGTTGCTGTGTTTCTGCAGTGAAATCCTTTGGGTAACCAGTAACCTCTAAGAGTTACAGATGCTCCAGGTCTCTGGGCTAGAAATTGGCCACCAGAGCAAATGTGATGGGAGAGAAGACTTGAAGGAGAACAGTGTTGTGGTCTTTGCTGCATCAATAGGACAGTCAATGGCGATGGGAGGAGTTTTTGATACTTAGCATCATAGTCAGCAAATGTGACTGGACCAAACTTGTCAAGGACACACTTTGGTCCCATTTTTGCCAAATCCAAGCAAAGGCTATCTGGAGCTGCTGTGAGAGCAGGTTCTGGATCTTTCATCATTCTTGTGCCATATAAAACATTTGAAAAATGTATTTTTTAAAACTAGCTTTCTTAAGTATGTTTGGAAATGAAACTTCAGTGGCTATCACCAAAAGAAAACCTGTCTTCTGTGACATAAGGTGGAGACTATTAAACTAATACACAATGGAAGCTATACAATAGTTTTAGCCCAAACCCTTGCCTGCAAGCGCTTAGCCTAGGATATGCTGTCTTTGTAAAAATGATGATGAATACATAATAAAAGGTGCTAAAGACACAGTAGGACCAAAGCGAGAGGCTCTCCTGGACCAGCTGGAAGGAGTAGAACAGATTGGAAGAAGGGACTTTTGTACATGCAGTCAATGTCTTTTGACATTGAACTCATGCTCTCACGCTCTTGCCTGGATTAAAGTGACCTGAGGTATGGGAACCCACACTCTTGTATTCTCCCACATCCGCATCTCCTTGCCACTTCTCCACAGGCTCCATCTTCCTCCAGCTTTGGCCCTCAACCCAGACCTTGGTCCCTCTTCCTTGTCTCCCTCATATACCTGCCCGCAGCCTCTGCTGGAACCTCCGCACCAAGCACTCCTATTCTCCCCACATCTCCAACCCTGATGGTTCCCCACACCACTCCTGGGGTCACCTGCTCCACACTGGACCCTCATCCCCTTCAGGAACCAGAGTCACCTCAAAGGCAGGTGCTTTCACATATGCGTACCCGTCCCTGTGTCCTAGCTCTTACTGTCGTCCTCTTCTACACATGAGAAAAGTAAGGTTCTTGAGATTAGTTGACAGGAGAGGGTCCCACAGCTGGTTGTGGTGGTCTCTGTATCCTGACCCCTGCCTTCCCACCAGGGATCTTCTCACCACGTCACTCTGGACTTCTCTCTGCAAACCACAAGCTGAAATAACATGGAGCCACAGGCACTGCCGAGGAAATACTGAGGCGGAGATGAAAAGGTTTGATATTTACACAAAGGTTTCCCTCTTCCTCCCCTGAGGATGTGGGGTCATCACCTACAAAGAGGAAACTTCCTGGGTCCAGCTTCTTTTAGTTGACAGGGACATGGATCCCTCGTTCTCCAACTGACAGCCAGCTGGCTCAGGACAAGTCTTCAGAGCCACTCGTCCTGTCCCTGCCTGGGGACTGTTGAGGGGACACCTGTCCATTTCTACTCAGAGCCTAAGGGAATGGAGGGAGCCTGAGTCTGGAGCCAGATGGATAAGAGTTTGAATCATAGCTTCACCATGTGCCTGGAGGCAGCTTAAGGGCCAGAAAGGGGAATGACAGGAGCCTCTGTGATGGGGTCTCAGCCTGGAGGTGACCCCGTGGGGGGAAGAGTGTGTCCTACTGAACCCCGGGCCCACTCTGCACCTTTGGGGATGACACAGAATCCAGGCTAAGCTACAGCTAACCTCATGCGGGGTGTCTGTGATTTGCTTGGCAGCTCTTCTCTTTTCTTTTGTGATCAGCTCCTCAGTTTTCCTTGGGAGACCTATCCCTCCCCACTCTCAGTTCAATGGATTTGGTAAGTCACACCCACCCTGGCTTCCGACATGGGCCTGGCCCATCAGCACGCTCTTGTTTTCCTGACCACGGAGATTGGCTCAGAGATGGGCATGCCACCAGGAACCTCAGTCATGGGATTTCTGCTGGAACAATTAGGAAGATGAAGCCAGCAAAGCAGGCCCGAGCACTGGGAGGCACTAGTTTCCAGTGCCACCCAGATGAGCACCCAGGTCTGTCTGGCTGAAGTCAAATCAACGACCCAGCCTTTTCGTTTTCTATCAGCTTAAGCCACTTTGAGTTAGGTTTCTTGTAAGAGAAAATAAAAAATGTCTTAGCAGGCGTAGATGGAATTTTGGGGACCCATATGACACAAGCACCTCACACTAAGTAAGCATCTGTCCATTACCTATAGTTTATCAAGGTTTTATTAAATTTATTAAATTTTAATTCTGTCCCCTGATGTAGTTGCTATCATGGTCTTGTCATCTGCAAATGTGTCACTGTAAACACTTTATGTCTTTAAGTTGTTAAAAACAATGAACAGAACTTAAACATAGAACTTATAGTCTAAAAGAAGAAAATGATCAATTATCTCCTGTCTGACAGTAGCTCATTCATTCACTCATTTAATGTTTATTGAGCCCTACTAAGGGCCGGTCAGCCTTCTAATTAGGCTGCTGTGACTGTTACCCAACCAGCTCTACTCTCATCCTGACTCTTGCCCAAATGACTCTTTCTCAGGTAAAAAATTGGACATCCTGTCAACCCATCTGAAACCCAAATGAACTGGGATTAAACATGCCCTTGACCCATAGCCTTGTAGGAGAACTGCTCGGTGCATGGCTTAGACCTGCTGGGCTCTGATGCTGGTCACAGAGCTCATAGACCCTTTGCTTCCTCATCTGCTCTAGATAGTGTCCCCAGGTCCTTGTCTGGTTTATTCACCTGGAGGTTTTAGGATCCATCTCTCTGAAAATGGGGACAGTTCTGATGTTACAACCCACCCTCTTCCTCAAAGACATGGCTATATTTCTATGATCACATTATGAGATGGGATTCATCAAATGCCTTTTGCACTTACTTTGTGACAAGGATTCTTACAACCCTCCCCACACCCTTTGTTTCATGTTCCTCCTCCATGCTGTCCATCAGATGCTCTCTACCTGAAGCAGAAGTGGTAACACAGGCCCGAGTCATCCTGTTCTCGCTGCTGACATCACCCTGTGTCTCGGGTCCCTGGCCACATGGCTGGCTCTTCTTATTTCTCCTTGTGCCAAATAGACTTTTAAAAGCCAAGGGGACCTTTCTGCACATTTTTGCCACCACGGGCCCATTCTTTTCTGGGTCACTTCCCTGGGCCTGCTCCTATCCCTCCCATCCACACACACTCTTTCAGAGTCTGAAGAGTGAGTTCCAAACACGAGTGCCTGTCCCCTACCCCTGGAGAGAAAGCCCCTTTCTTTCAAACATCTTGACCTCTTCTTTCCTAATTTCCAAGATATGCATCCTTTGGTTTGTAGGACGGCAGCTCTGGCTCCCTAGGAGGTGAGCCAAGGGTGGAGGGAGCCTACCAAGACCCCCTGTGTAGAGGGGCCACAGCCTTGCCCCTTGCTCACCCCTTGCTCACCTAATGTCCATTCCTCATAGGCTGTCTCCCTGCCCCATCCCTCCCATTTCTGGTGCTTAGAGACAGTGGATTATGCTTCTAGAAGGGTGGAGAAAGGTCCCTGTAAATCAACTGGTCCAGCAGTTGTGCCTTTAAATTAGCAGAATCACCTAGCGAGTGTTTCCTGTCCCCACCCCAGAGACTGAACTGTGAGGTTTGGGATGGACCTCGGGCATCTGGATCTGTAAGAAGTGCCCCCAGCTCTACAACAGCTGAAAAGCCCTCCTGGGAAACCCCTCAACTATGGGACAGCTAGCCCCTGGTGCAGACCAGCAACCTCTCGGGTTCCAGAGTGAGCTCACAGAGCTCACTGAGGACCTAGCACTCCCATTAGTGCATGCTGACTGCAGGCTTGGAAGCCGGGCTAGGGGCTGCTTACTTCCAGGCCCCCGTAAATATGGCCTAGAATTCCTGAGCAACGGGGCCCATGAGGGCAGGCTGGTCAGCAGATGCACAGACAGATAAATCAATGAAGCTACAAGCCACAGGGGCCTTAATGGTCTCTACAGTTTCTCTTTGGGGGTGGGCTTTGAGAAGCTGCTTTGTGTTTTGTGTGTCTACATGTGTGTGTGCACGTGTGTGTTTAAATAAGCAAAATTATTTTTTTTTGGACTCAATTCAAGGACATTAGATAAATAACTGATCCAGCCCCAGCTGCTCATAGGAAAGCCTGCTCGGGTGGACAGGGTGGGAGAGTGTGGCTGTGCTTTGATGTGCTGTGTGGGGCGCCCTGGGGTCACCTAGGCTGTTGTAAAAGCCCCAGGCCAAGCGCAGGATCTGACCAGGTGCCTTCCTCTCCCTGAGCCCCCCTTTGTCCTTCAGATGCCTCAGGATCAAATACAAGTTTCTTGGAAGGTATGAAGGTCTGGCCCAGGCCCTCCTCATTGCTTCCTAGTCTCTACCACACAGCCTGAGCTCTGCCCATGGACCACTTAGTGTCCCCGCCAGATGTGCGGTGCCCCTTTCTCTTCCTGGATGGTGGTGTGCTCTCTTTGCTCTTTTGTGTTCTCCGCCTGGAAAGCCATAACCCTCATTTTCCAAGTCCAGCTCTGACGCCATCTTCCCCCAACCCAGAAGCCCTTCCTGACTCAGGGTGGGGGGCCTTGACAGGCCAGGCTTCTCTGGGGTCCATTCCCCTTCTCTCTGTGCTTGGCACTGCCTGGTAATGGTCTCCCTGCCACACTGGGAGCTTGTTGAGAGGACAGACTGGGTCTCATGGGCCTGAGTGGAGGCACAAGGCAGGGAGGGTAATGGTTGGGGCACAAGGGTTCCAGAGGCAGACACACTGGATTCATACACTGCTCATGCCAACTCCAGCTAGGCCACTCTTTATAGCCTGCCTCAGTGACAGGTGTCAGCTGCTGCCTCGTAGCCTCTGTGCATAATCCCTCCTTCCATCAGAGTGGGCATCCCAGCTGTTTAAATTCCATCTTCCCTACCAGGCCATGAGTCCCTGAGGCAGGGCTGGGTCTGACTCATTTCTTCCTCCCTAGCTGGGCCCAGATGGTCACTCAGGAACTCTGCTGGCTGTAGGAGCTGCTCCTAGCCCAGCCTGGCTGTCTGGTGCAGAGGCCAATCCCGGCTTGTGCTTGGGGTTCCCTCTGCACCGTGTGATGGGCACTGCCTCCTGCCTCCTCTGGGCATTGGGTCACCTTGACCCTGAGCCTCTGTTTTCAGCCCTACTCATCTGTGGGAGTCTGCCTTCCCATGCCTCTCTTGTCCCTATTACCCTTCCCAGGAGAGCGCTTTCAGACCTTCTCCTCAAAAATCAATTGCTGCGACTAGAACAAGACCCTGTATCTCTCTCAGTCTGACTCCCAACCCACTTCCAGCTTCCTCTAGAACTAAAACAGCATGCCGCTCCTGACTCATGGTGTAGCCCCAAGGAGCTGTTCCATGTCACCCCTTTTGCAAAGACTTTCTCTTTATTCAGGGATTGGGGTCTTGCCCTCCTTCACTACCCAAGAGAACCCTTTTGTGCCAGCAATTGTCTTGCCAGCCTTTTTGGCCATGACAGCTGGGCTATGCTTTCTTCACCTGGCATCTCATTCAGGCCTGGAATGGGGTGGGCACTTGGTGAGTGTTTGTTGAAACTGCATTTTGCACAGTATGTGTTTAAGACCCTTCCCAGAATGGGTTTTGGTCTGACTCATAAGCCATTCATTTGCTATCAGACACAATGCAGTTGTGGTCAGAACAAAATTTTTCCTATGGTTAAACTGCTATCTGAGGGTATTGCTGGCACATAAATCAGTGCTATCTTAATCTGCTTGGAAACAACTGATGGCATTCGCTTCAAGTTGTTTGATGATGTCCAGATGTGGGTTGCTGCACTGATGTGCATTTTCTGTAATTAAGCTGACAGGAGCTCCAAGTTTGATAGGGGCTTTTGGCCTTGAGCAGGTCACCCCTCTGTGCATGCTTATTTCTCCTCTGGGACAAGGAGGGAGCACCAGCATATCACATAAAAGGTGAAATGCTGTCCATTTGTCTGAAGCAGTCTATAGTCTAAATCAAGTATTCTGCACACTTATATAGAACTCTTAGCTAACCATAGATGGGGTGTGCTCTAATGGCCCAAGTCAGCTGGCCTTGGGACAATGTTGAATGGAAGAATAGATTCTACTGTATGAGCCGGGAGCCCCGCTAAGAGTTAGGGAAGCTGGGGACCACACCCAAGGCCAAGCAGGGCTTATTTTATTCTTGTTCTGAACAAATGCAGGCTGCCATCCTACATCTGTATCTTTTCTTTCTAGTGCACCAACTAAATGTACTCTCTTCCCACCTGTGGGGACCTCTTGCTCCCAAATGCAAAAACTGTCTGGGGCACCAGCAAGTAGGTGCACAGTTGCATCTAGTCATGGTTCCCCAGGCGTACATCCACTATGCACCAGGCCCTTGCCGGAAAGGGACAAGACGCAGCCACTGTCCCTGAGGAGCTCACCGCCTGGCAAGATGGCAGCCACGCTCTAGGAGAACTGCCTAAGGGAGATGACACGGTGGGTTGGGAGCATAATTTTGCACATGAGGAATTGGGTAAGGCTTTATCAGGAAGGCAGTATTTGAGCAGGGCTTTGAAGGTGAGAGGACTTAGATAGCTTGCCATGCGGAGTTTGGGACAAGATATAGAAGCAAGTAAGCCAGAATGAACTTATTTTTGTTTAGGACTTTGGTGTGTGAAAAGCTATGGGAACATAAAGTCCACATTCGAGACAGCAGGTGAAGGATGGGGACCCCAGGCTGGGCTGGGAGGATCTACCATAGTATTTGGGGCAGCAGAGTGGCAGGGCCATGTGGGTACCAGAAGTTGGAATTCTGCAAAGCAGCACAACCATAAGCTTCGCACCAACTTTCCTCCATAGGATGGCTATTTATTTGGGCACTGAGTACTCTTTACAGTAAGGCCACGAACCGGCTTCCCCCTTGACAGAGCCTTGCCTGCTAACTGGTTCCCGTTGGCAGACATACGCACCCCTGGCCCACAGGGCTGCTCCTCATCACAGCAAACCCCGGTCATGCAACCTGAGAGGGACAGCAGTGACATAGCCAGGGGCAGGCATCGGGAGGGGAAAGGGGGTTGAAGAACTGCTCACATGTGTGATCTTTCCAGGTTTAAAAGTCCCCCCACATCCACCTCTGGACAAGGCCATCGGTGAGGACTGTGGCCCATGTCTGTCAGGCTCCTTCTGCCCCTTGAGGAGTTGTCTGAATCTGCTCAGCACAGTGTAGGAGCAGACAGCATCAGTCATGGGAACACATCCAGGCAGAACTCAGAGAAACAGCTGAGAACGGTGGGGCAGGGGGCTCTGAGCACCCTGACCACTGCAGAAATGAAACTCCCCACCTGCCACCACCCTCCTGCTCTTATGCAGACACCTTGATCCCCAGTTCCGGCTCCTGGCCACCTGGGCACCAGGGGAGGAAGAGGAAGTGGAACCATAAGGGTACACCCCCACTGCAGATCAAAAGAGAAACTTCATCTTAATTTATTTTCTATTCTCCAGAAAGGCTTTTAGACTAAATAAAAAAATCCAAGGTAGAGTGAAAAGGTAGAGCAAAAACAGGGCCTGAAAACAATGACCACATCAGGGCAGATGTATTCAGAATACAGGACATGAAGTTCCACGCCTTTTCTAGACCCAAATGTATTGAGTCAAGTCAATATGGAAACCCAGCCATAGGAGCTGTTCAGACATGCATGGGATAAAAACCAAATAATGGCCCAGAATTAAGCCAGAACTGAATCAATGACAAGCTTCCCCACAAAAGGATCTGAAGTCAATGTCCCCGTGGTGAACACAATGTCTCTTATGCATGGCCCTCATGAGGTAGGTGGCTCTGAGCCAAAGGAAAGGTGTACGGGAGCACCTGCCAAAAAGACGCCACCGGTGTCTGCAGAGCCAGTCTGCTCACCTGCCATGGTGGGCAGGCTTCCTTTTCCTTGTGTTCCAAGTGTCAAAGGAAATGCTCTGTGCAGATTTGATGAGGGATCAGAATGTGAAACACATACCCAACTATCTCAACTTCCTTAGTCTAAGTAGGTTCAAGCAGGTTACCAGGCAGCAGCTCCCAAACCAAGACAGTGGCCAGCATCCCCTGCCAAAGCCCACAGGGGTGAGGATGTGCTCACATTCACGCAGCTGGTCTATTTTACTCTAAGAGCTTTTTATTAAGGGACACTGGAGCAGGGAGCTCAGCCGAAAGAGGGGCCAGCGAGGAGCCTTATTTCTCTGGTTGCAGGTGATGGGTCAGCTCGGCTCAGCCCCACGCTCCTTGGCTGAGCTAGCTAACCTCAGGCTCAGCCCTGGAACTGGGTGGCCAGGACCTGAGCAGTCCAAGCTTCCCTCTGGGGCACCATCACTAACCCCTGGCCAGAGGACCTTAGCACACTCCCACCCCACATGCCTCATGAATGGGAGCCCAGTTCTGGGGTCCCTTCTGGGTAGTGGGTTTCCTACTGGTGTGGAAACATCTTCCCCTCTTCTGTTCGAGCCCACCATCTCCTGACCCCCAGCTGAGCCTCTCCGGTCTTCTCCACACAAAGCCAGCTCCCCCTGCACCACACCAGGGTTTCCACTATGTCCACTGTGAACGTGAGAGTGAAAACAATTCCAAGCATTAATTTTATAGCTATTACCAACCAGAGTTAAATCTTTCTGATTCCACGTGAACTCTAGAGCTTCAGTTTTGCAGGTTTAATAAGTTGATTATAAAGGAGTTTAGGAAAAACAAAAATTAAACCTGATCCATTCTATGCTAAAAAATCCAGTGTCATTTCACAATGATAACCATGGCATGAGCTGACCTGCAGACATGTTTTGTCTGATCTGTGGAGTGTTTTTAAAACATGTGACTTAGTTGTCCAGAGTTCAAATTCCAATTTTACACGTGGTTCTGAATTTCTTTTTAAGAAATGAGATTTGTAGGGTAGTGGAGGCTAATCCTCTGAAGATGGGTGCTGACTCAGGAGGGTGAAGGTGGGTGCTGGAGGGGTGGGGGGCCTTGCGGAAGAGCATTGCTCACGGGAGATGTGCAGTTAGACATTCCAGGTTCCAACACTGACGGGGCTTGGCTGTGAGCCCCGGCACAGTTTACAGACTTGGCAGGACAGCCATTTCCTCCAGTTTTCTGTTTCTCATTAAAGCTTTTAGGCAGAGGGTTTAGTTGCTGGTTCTGATGCCGGAGTTAGCCCTGGTCTTAAACAGAACTATCTGGCCAAGAGGAAATGAATGAGGAAGGACAAATGATGCCAAAGGAAAACAAATGGGACTAAGAAACCAGACTAAGCATCTATGGGAGCAAATATTGCAGGACAGGAGTAAAATATTGGGGGACTGAGTGAGGTGGGGATGAAAATGAGAGGGGGAGCTATGATGAATGAAAGGCAATGAGTTACACAGCTTCAAATTTCTTAGGAGAACTGGAGAGTATGGTGGGAGCAAGAATCAACCTCCTTGGCAAACAATAAAGGATTAAAAAACCCTCCAGACTTCTGGGTTTGAGTGCAGGGGCTCTGTACCCTCTGACCCCTGGTGATTTGCTCCTCTTAGTTTTCTCAGCTACAGATGGGGTACAGAGACAGTGATAAAACAGAGTTGCCATGGGAATGACACACCGAGGCAGATGCCAAATCCTGCCAGCATGTGAGTTGTGGGATCCCAGACCACTTCGGGGAGTGGGGGAACCCTCGCTCTGCACCTTGGTGTGGAAGGACCGACTCTGCTTATGCCATTACAGTTGGAGTAACGCCCCACAGGTTAGTCACATGAGACCAATCTGGACAAAGATGACTTGCTGGCACAATCCCTACAAATACCTCTCACCTTGGCTTGCTGGAGGTGCCGTGACGGAGTGAGAGCCCAAGTCACTCTTGGGTCATAGCAGAGCCGACAGAGTTACTTAGTTACTTTTAAGTCCACTTGAGCAGGACCCTCATCTGGAGAGAGGTGTGGCTGTGGGAGGGCGGGGGTCTGATCGCTCAAGCAGAGCAAACCCCTCACTTGTCAGGGAGTGCTGTAGGGCAGGAGGGCCAGTGGAGTGAGTACCAGCGCTAGATGACTGATGTCTCTCTTTATTGCCCGTCAGTGGCATACGAACGAACTCGCATAAGTATATGCACATATGCACATATGAGTCCTCCATATGCCAGCAGGTCTTCAAATAACTTCTCCACTCATTTTTAATCAAGTGGACCTTAGAGGGCAGAATTTGCTGCACATGTTAGCCTCTACCAGAAAGGAAGCATATGACCTAAAAGTATTCTGTTGAAGTAGAGAACAGAGTAGAAATACTTTATGAGGAGGTGGCAAGGGCATGACATCCCTCCCCACTTTGATCGCCTGAACCAGACCTCTGCTCTTTCCAGCCTCTGCACATCCTTCCATCCACCTCTCTCCTCTTGAAACAATCCCACTCATGCTTCCAGGCTCAGTTCAGCTGTCACCCCCTCTCTTCCTTGACACCTCGTAGTTGCCATAGCCTTGTCTCTACATGCTCACCAGAGCTTCTATGGAGTGATACTATGGACAGCAATGTCTGGGCGTGTCCCCACTCTTCTGTTGTACCCTCCACCCCTCAGGGTAGTTATAAGGACTGGATGAGTGAATACACGTGAAGGTGTTGACAAACACTGAAAACCTGTGGAATAAAAACATAATTGGATACTACCTCACACCCACTAGCATGGTTAGAATAAAAAAGTCCAATAATAAAGCGCAAGATGTAGAGAAATTGGAACACACAATGCTGGTAGGAATGAAAAATGGTGCAGCCACTTTGGAAAAACCTTCTGGCAGTTCCTCAAATGATTAAACTTTGAGTCATCCTATGATCTTGGAATTCCACTCCTGGAGGAATGTGAAGTCAAATAACGTAAGGACTCAGATAGCCAATAACCCATAATCAAATACCCAAAGAGAAATGAAAACATATATCCACACAAAACACTTGTACAAGCACATTCATAGCAGCATTATTCACAATAACCAATTGTGGAAAAAACTCAAATGTCCATCAGTGGATGAATGGGTACACAAGACACCTATCCACTCTGTGGAATATTGTTTGGCCATCAAAAAGAATGGAGTGTTGATACAGGCTGCAACATGGATGAGCCCTGGAAACATGATGCTAAGTGAAAGAAGTCAGGCACAGAAGGCTACACACTGAATAACTCCATAGATATGAAATGTCTAGAACGAGCAAACCCAGAGTTGGACAGTCGATTAGTGGTGGCCAGGGGCTGAGGGAAGGCGTGGGGCGGGGGTGGGTTGAGATAGCTGAAGGGTTTCTTCTGGAAGTGATAAAAATGTTCTAAAATTGACTGCGGTGATGGTTGCACACAACCGTGAATATATTAAAACCATTGAAATGTACACATTAACTGGGCGAATTGTATGGCATGTGAATTATATCTCAATAAAGCTGCTTGAAAAACAAAAAAACAAAAAAACAAAAAACCTCAGCTGACCACCACAGAAAAAAAGAAAAGAAAGCCTGTTAACTGCTATAATCAGGATCTTTTCTACTCAGGGTTCAGCTCAGAGCAGGCCTTTGGGAAAATCTGGGAAAAGAATACGCTAAATACTCAGCACTGCTTATGCACCCCCTGGATGCTTTCACATAACTTCTCACTTAGTTTTAGATGACCTTGGAGTTATTCTCACTGCCCTCAGCCAACCTGTTAGCAAATTCTGTTGGCTCCACCTTCCAAATCCATCCTCAATTAGACTTGGTCTCTCCACTGCCACGGCTACCACCAGATCCAAGCCACCACTTCCTCCTGGGTTCTCCAGCACCTGACTCACTGCCTCCAGCCTCCGCCTCAGCCCCAGCAGTCTGTCTTCAGCACAGTCTCTGGGGTGGTCTCTCAAAACCTACGATGATGGCCTGTCTGGGTCAGAGTGAAAGCCCGAGTCCCGCACTGGCCCACTAGGCCCTCCTGGTCCTACCCTGGCCCTCTGACCCCTCTCTGTCTGCTCTCCTGATCACTTCTCTCCAGCCTGCTGACCTGCTACAGTTCCTCCATCACACCAGCCTTAGGGTTTTTGCTGAGGTGGCTCCTCTGCCTGGATCCCGTTTCCCCCAGAAATCTTCTTTACTTACTCTCTTTTCTGCTTTAAGTCTTGGCTCAAAGTCCTTTTCCCAGCGGGGACCCCAGTTCCCCCTCCCCACTATGTGTCATATCACAATCTGCACACTCCAGATCCCAATTGCCTTCAGCTGCTTTTTCTCTTTTCCATAGCACTTGTCATGTTCCAAAATACTACACAATCTACTTCTTATAGTCATTATTTATGTGTCTCCCTGCTAAATGGGAGCTCCATCGGGCCAGGGGTTTTGATATGTTTTGTAGATTTATGTTTCCCCTGCACTGGTAGGCACTTGACAGACATTTGTTGAGAACTGTGTCTTTGCAACACCTCTAAGAAGCAGGCTTTATTATTCCTCAGTTTCTCAGATGAGAAAATGAAGGCTCAGAGACGTGAAGTAACCTGCCCAGTGTCCCACAGCAGCTTTGGCACAAAGAGTTGGGCACAAAGCCTAGGACTGCTGGGTGCCAGGGTGGCTCCCTTGATGTTGCATAGGTGCCACTGGTGTCCTAAAAGCGGAAGGCCAGGTGACAGCAACTACTACTTATGGACCAGGCATTGAGCTTTAGGTACACCATCTCCACTTAAGCAATCCTACAAGTTCACCTTTCATTTCCACTTAATAGAAGAGGAAACGGATGCTCAGAAAGGTTATATACAGGACTTGCCCAAGGCCAAGAAGCTAGATGGCAGAGCTGAATGCATGAAGGAATTTCGAGCCTGTGTTTACTAAGCCTCTCCCCCACAGCCAGTGTACAAGTAGTGTCCTGTTAACTTCCAGGAGATAAGCACCTTTGGAAGAAAAGACTGCTCAGGAAGCTAAATAAGGAGTTAGTCAGACAGGGAGAAAGTGGAAGGGAAACATTCTCAGGCCTCCTCAAAGCAACTCTATGCTTTTATCTTCCCCTGCAGAGGCTGCTGCCAAAGGGCCCTGGCTCTGTCCATCCACCAAACCAAGAGCTGCAGTATCGAATTGGCCCTTGGATGGGGTCACTGCTGGAGGACAATGTCAGGGACAAAGTGGACTGCCTTGCAGCCGCCTTTGCAGGGTCTGGTGGGCAGCTGCCTGATGAGACTGATGGCAAAGCACAGACACATTCACAGGTAAACCCAGGTCCGAGGTAGCCCATGGGGATGACCACATACCAGTTAAGGAGCGTACTATTAATGTAGTTTGAACAAGCAGGATCCCATATGAGCTGATGTTTCTGTTCATATGGGATCACCTGCAGACGCCATTAAGTCGCTAACAATGGGGTGGCTTAATACCTAAGATGGCTGACAGCTGATGCAGTCGAGACCTCACATTGCACCAGGGACCTTCTGGACGTGGAAAGACCCTAACTGAGGGAACAGAACAATGGAACACCATGCCCAGCACATCCTGGAGCAAAAGAGCCTTTAAAAACAACTCCCTCACCCCCTGCACGTGCGACTTCTCTGGCCCCTAACCCCGGGACCAGTGAACCTCGCCCGCAGACCCCCAATAAAGCCTGTCCAGTACTTCGCTTTGGTGCTCTGTGCTTTTTATTTGATTCCGGCCGATCAGTTTCATCTGTCAGACTCGACACTGCCTCCCTTCCCTGAACATTCTCTGGTGAGGAATGGATGGATCTTGTGGTGGTCAAGAAGCAAAGTTTCTCTCCCCTCCATCGCCAAGCGGCTAGGTTCTCCCTCGGCTAAGCCCCAAAGCATCGGGCCATCAGGCCTGAGATTGGCTAGGGCAAACTTGTTCACATCGTCAGTGAAGCCAGAAATCTCAGTTGTCTTTGATTCTCTCCTTCCCTTCACCCCTACCACCAGCCACCCGATCCTCTGACTCCCACCTGACTTCCCTGGCACCTTTCCCCACTCTATCCCATCTCCATGGTGGCTTCCCGTCTCCTGGGCCAGGCCACCAGCCTCTTGCCTGCAGAAGTTCCTAACACTGCTTATCTCCCACTGGCAGCAGCATCTATCCTGTGGGTAGTGAGAGCCTTTGGGGTGGCCATATGGGGTGTGTGTAGGAAGAGCAGACAGGCAGAATGGAGGGAGGGCAAGCCGGCCGAAGGACAGGATGGTTTTGGGGGACAGCCAGCTATTTTGTGTGTGTGGCAGGAGTCTGGGGCTCATGGCATGGGGCAGAGAATACACTGGAGAGGCCAGCAGGGCCAGACTGAGAAGGGCTTTACCCACCATCCGTGACAATAACCCTCTGAGGGGTTAATAGATGTCTCAGAGCCCTCAGAACGTGCACATGCATGCACCCCAATGCCTAGTCTGCTCCACTTTCAGGGTGTTTGTGTACCCCTGAAGCTCACCGTAGCTGCCTCATGGCAAATGGGCTTCATCGAGTAGGAAATTACCATCATGGAACCCGTGTCTCAGAAGGAAAGGTATGGGAGGTGGGCTGCATGGAGGGAGAGAACGAGCAGGGAGGGCTGGGAGCTAACCTGCAGCCTGAAAAGATCCTTGGTAAATCCAGAGAGATTCCAACTGTAAAGAGAGTGCCAAAGGGAGGGTTAGAGCTAGGGGTGATTGCCTGCTGACCCAGACAGAAAAGTGGTGTGAGGATAGGAGCAGTCCCCTAAAGACGAGAGGTAGCTTGCAAATCTGACAGGGTTGGGTGGGTCTGAGGGCTCGCATGCAGGATGCTCAGGCTGGAGCAATCTGGAGCAGCTCTGAGTGCCCAGAGCATTTTTTGCTGCCTTTGGTTTGGTGCCTCTGGGGATAGGCTGCTGTCCTGAGTCTCCCACACCACACTCCCCTCATCACCAGATCTCAAAGGTTGGACAAACAGAGACTGTGAACAGCAAGGAGATTGAGGACATTGGAGGTGGGGGAGACCTGATCACAGCCAAGTTTGCCCAACAGGTATGGATGCACAAGAGACATTGTGCAGAGGCCCACACCTGCCTCATTCTCAGCTTCCTAAAAGCTCTAAGCACAGAGTCCGTCTCCTATCATGACAGGTGCATCTGGATGCATGCTCAGCCTGATGTGCGGCTGTTAATAAATAAACTTTATTTATCCCACTGATATGATGTATTTATACATTTCACTACAGATGTCAGTGTGTCTGGTTAAGGGGGCTGCCTGCACAGACATGGTATTACCTTTCAAAAACGGAACAATTTTGAATTTCGCACATATCAAGTCCCAAGGGATTGGATAATAAGTTGTGAACTCAGACTAGAGAAGATTTGGTTAAATTATTATATATCTATGCAGCAGCCAAAAAACAAAGCACGAGAGGATCTCCAAGAGACAGGGTTTAGTTAAAAAAAAAACTTAATTTTTTTATTATTTATATTTTTGAGACTTAAAAAAGTATTAAAGCAAGCATGCAACAAGAATTTGGCAAGTAACTAGGAACTAGTGCAGTTCTAGGCACTGGTATTGGAAATGTGAAAACAATGTAAAATACTAAAGAAAACTCTCCACGCACTATGCATATATGTGTACATGTGGGTAGAGAAATGCATAGAAAAAGATCTGGAGGGATCCACGTGAAGCTGGTAGTCATGGGACTTCTGGGGAAAGGGACCTTGCAGAGGTGAAGGTGGACTCTGACATTTTGTTCTATACATTTTGATATTGTTTATATTTTTTATAAATATTTGTGTCTCCCCAATATTCATATGTTAAAACCTACCCCCTAAGGTGTTGGTGTTAGGAGATGGGACCTTTGGGAGGAGACTAGGTTACAAGGGTGGAGCCCTCATGAATGGGATTAGTGCCCTTATAAAGGGACCCTTTAAAGCTCCCTCACCTCTTTTGCCCATGTGAGGACACAGCTGGCTATAATCAAGAAGTGGGCTCTCACCAGACACTCAGTCTGATGGAGCCTTGATCTTGGACTTCTCAGGCTCCGGAGCCATGAGAAATAAATGCCTGTTGATAAGCCGCCTAGTTTCTGGTATTCTGTTATGGTAGTTCAAACAGACTCTGACAATAAGCGAAAAATCACATGTTACTCTTGTAATTAATAGAGAAAAACAGTTACAACTATAAAAACAAAACCAAAATGAGGAAAAAGAAACTACTTATCTAGTACAACCTGTTTATTTTATAGACAGGGAAAATGAAGCTCAGGGAGGCCCCACAGCCGCAGGTGGGAATTGGAACCCAGCTCTCCAGACTCCAGTCCAGAACTCGCTCCAGAACCCCCAATGCTTCCGACACGACCCCAAATAATATAATTGATATAAAGGTGCTTTGTGAACTGTGGCTAACTATAGGCACATGCTACTCTTTGGTGGATAGAAAATTTCTAGATTTG
This sequence comes from Macroglossus sobrinus, assembly GCA_004027375.1. NCBI lineage: Eukaryota > Metazoa > Chordata > Mammalia > Chiroptera > Pteropodidae > Macroglossus > Macroglossus sobrinus. Next base: position 24,318 of record PVKZ01002758.1, on the reverse strand, counting down.
GCTTTTTTCCTTGCCAAAGCCCTTTTTGCCACTGAGGAAGCACAATATTTGCCATCTCTAGTAGCCATGGAAAGAGGCCTTTGAGAGCAGGGGAGAGCTGACAGATGACATGCCACCCAGAGCAAGAACAAGATGATGACGACAGCCCGTTGGTGGGACTGTGACCTGGGTGGCGGGAGACCTTGGTGAGGGGAGCCCATTGTGGGCACCGAGGTGTAACCTGGCATGGGTGCGTGGATACTCTAGTGCAGCCGGGTAAAACTTAACATTCTTAGAGTTCCAGTGCATGCACTATTTTTTTCGTGGGCTTCTTTTCTGTGTTTGCTTTTGTATTTCTCCCCTATTTTCTTTTTTTTCTTCTAAAGGAAAAAAAGTTGGCACCCACTGCATCTGATCATAAGTTCCAAGTTTTAATTTTGCAACTGCAGTTAATTTAATTCATTATTCATGATTTTAATATAATGTATTAATTTTTTATATCAAAACATTTCCCCCAACATTTTTAAAACCAGAAGGAGTGAATGAAAAGTGACATTTGAGCCAGCCGGGCCTTACAGGAAGTGCTGGGGGAGGGTGCTGGCCTTGGATGAGGGTACAGCCTGGAGAGCCAGGAGCCCCAGGTTTGCAGCAAGTTTGAGGACCAGCCCTGTTGGGAGGGAGGACACACAAGGACAAGACCTGAGGCTGCAGACGCAGAGGTGTGGACACACTGTCCCTTCCTGAATAACCTGCTAAGTATATAACATAAGTGCTTCTAGGTCTGTGGCGGGAGACTGGATCAGGAAGAGGCAGGGCAGACACCGAACCCTGGGGACCCACGGGTATGTCTGGCTAGGCCCACTTCAATCTGTGACCAATGCTATGAAATAGGGTGATTTCCCATTAAGTCCTGATGTTTTGCCTGAAAGCAGTCTGGGCTCTGACTCCTTCCAGCCCCTCACTCATCAACTCAAACCATCTGAGCTGGTGATGCTGCCTTCAAGAGATAATTAGGAAGTGGCTTTTCCAGGCCCCTTTCAACTAGAGGGAGGACAGCAAGCTCCAGCCAGTGCTCATCAGGACTTAGGGAAGCGTGGGGGTGTGTGGGCCAAGGTGGGGGCTGCCAGCTCGCCCCGCCCCATCCTCCCATGAGAAGGCGGGAGGGCACACAGCAGGCTCCCCTTCTGCCCCCAGCCAGATACTGAGAAAGTCCTTCTATTGGGAGATGAGCACCTAAATGGGGCGCACGAAGGGGTGCCTGGAAATCGCTCCCATGGCCCAGAAAGTGTCTGGCGGCAGGTTTTACTTCTCTCCAGCACTAACCAAACAAAGGGTGAGGGTGGCACAGTCTTGACACTGAGTTTCCCAGTGACATTGTCTGACCCACATGGAGACAAGTATTTCAGGACTCCAACTACACTGAAGTCTTCCCAGAGGAGAACGTGGTTCAGCACAGTCCCCTTGAGACTGGGTATCGGGCTGAGAGGCAAAAGCCCAGAGAGCTTGGGTTGTCTGCCCAAGGTCACACAGCCAGCAGGGCAGAGCCACGATTCCAGCTGTTTTGGGCCTATAGACACTGAAGGTCCTGATCAGAAGCATCCACCCGGCCTGGAGGGAAAGTCGGGTTGTTAGGGTGGGAATGAAAAGTGCAAAAAGTAGCCAATTTCCAGGGGGGTTTTTTGGTTTATTTCTGAATTGGTTCTTTTGAAAATTCTATGTAGGTCTAGAGTTTATGCCATAACAATGGAAAGAGGTTAAATCTGGAACCTCATCTGCTCACTCTTTCTCATGTGACAGGGACTAATGGGGGCAGGGGATGTCACTTGAGGGGGTGGGGACCTGAGAAAGGGAGCATGGAAACCCCATGGGTGACCAGTCAAGGACTCTGTGGGGGCCCAGCCCCGCTCAAAAGGCTGTGCCAGCTGGTGGTACCCTGGGGTTCACTGAACCTTCTGGAAACTGTAACCCTCTCAGGTATCAGTATGATCTTAAGCTCCCTCTGCAACCAGGGAAGTAGGAAAGGGGGCCTTGACTCTCAAAGGGCTGTGGAATAGAAAAGAGAGCCCAGACCTAGGCCTTGGTGGACAGCAGATGGAGAAGCACAGCCTGGCTACAAGGGGTTCTGGAACCACCTCTATCTATCACTAGGCTTCTGCTGCTGCCCCCCACCCCCACCCCCACCCTGGAGACCTCTTAGGCAACAGGACTCAAAGGGGATGCATGTCAGCTATGACTCAGGGCAGCCTGGCTCCTTGGTCAGCCAGGAAAAAAAGTGCTTCCAGCTGGCAACCAGGGCCCGTAGTGGGGTGAGGAGGAAAGCGGGGCGGGGGAAAGGGAGGCACATGTAGTGCAGACCTGGGAGGGAGAGCCTCACCAGACAGCTGGCCTCAGCCTCTGCCCTGGGCCCTGATAACTGACAGGAGCTGGGGGTCTCTGTGATCAGGGCTGTTGACCTTTGGTGCAGGGGTCTCAGACTTGAGATGTGGCAGAATTCCTTGGCAGACTTGTTAACACACAGATTGTTGCCCCTTCAACCAGTCCTTGACTAGTTGGTCTGAGTTGAGTTGGAAAATTTGCATTTCGAATTTCTGGAACACTCCTGGGTGCTGCTGGTCTGGGCCCAAAGCCCCAGTTGAGGTGGAACCAGCTCTTCCTGCAGGACAGGTCCTGCCTCACCCCACCCCACCTGATCGGATTTGCATAGACAATTTGAGCATTCCTAGACCCCCGAAATAACGTACCAAATCACACTAAATAACACACAAGATCTAAAATAACACTAACATACAGTACAAGCAGGAATGCGCAAAATAAACGGAGATGAGGAGCAGATGGTTGCCCAGTCAAAGATATGGGGCGGGTGTTGAGATGCCAGTGTTGGGGTGCTGGTGTTGGGGTGCTGGTGTTGGGGTGCTGGTGTTGGGATACCAGTGTGGTTCCCAGGGAAGGAGCCAGGTGGCCGCTCTCCCAGCTGGCTGTGGGCCGCAACACAGACACTGAACATGAGCTTTGCTTTTGGCCTTTCTCCATAAAATTGAAAATGCTCTTCAGATTTCTTTTGGCTAGTGAAAACAGGTAATAATGTAGGTGTTTTGTAAAAGCGAGTGGCGGAACATGAATTTGTGAAAAGCGGTGGTACCTGTATATCCACATGATGGACTATTATTCAGCCAAAAGAAGAATGACGCACTGACAGATGCTACAACATGGATGAACCTCCAAAACACGATGCTAACTGAAAGAAGACAGTAAAAAGGTCGCATATTGTGTAAATCCACTTATATGAAATGTCCAGATTAAGCAAAAACACAGAGACAGCAGGCAGATTAGTGGTTGCCATGGGCTGGGGGAGGGGTGGATGGGGACTGGCTGTGAAAGTGCTAGAGTTCCCTGTAGGGCAATGAAAACATTGTGGAACTAGATAGCGGAGCCATTTAGAACCCTGTGAATGTACTAAATGCCACTAAATTGTACATTTTAAAATGTCCCCGGGCAGATCTCACCTCTCTGCATCTCAGAAAGGAAAATGAGGTGAGAAGACAGAGGCAGGGTCAGGGGGAAGGTGTTTTTAGAAATAAAAGTTGTTATTAATGGTGAGTGGTGTCAACCCAGACACATCAAACACATTGGGCCTGCAAATCTACAGTCAACCAGCCTGGCGTGGCTTCCAGCGAGCCCCTCACTGCCCCACCTCCCTGCCTGCTTGCTCATAAATCAGTTTTCATGAGGTGTTGGCTCCTCTGTCTCAAAGTGAGACGAAGCCTCAGGGAATCCTGGAGATGCCCATCCGGGTGTAAACAAGGCCACAGCTTTTCAAAGGCTGGTTTCTCCTCCCTGTACATCCTAGTCCTCCCCATGGGGTGGCTGGGAATGAAGTTGTTCCCAGGGGCCTAAGTGACCCTAGGCCAGGCAAACAGTTCAATGGCACCAGTCAGGGCCCAGCACCTTCACCTCTTTCTCTCTTCCGGCTGATCTCCACCACCCACTGAGGGCAGGGTTTGTAAGTGGGGAAACCAAGACTCAGTGGGATGTAGCAACTAGCTGGTGGAGGCAGGCCCAGGATTCATCCTCAGTGTGTCCGATGTCAGGGCAGGAACCTCCTGGTGCCATGACCCACTGAGTCACAAGTAGGCACTCACTGGGGGTGCACAATGGGGCCCACCCTGTGCCCATGTTACAGCAGCCTACCCTCGTGCACTGACTACAGTGGGAACATTCCAGCACAGCCTCTGCCCCTTGTCTCACAGCATCAGAGAGCCCCTAACAGAAACCTGGTAAAGTCTGTTAGGGGAAGAGACTTGCAGAGAGACTTGTGTTCCTGAGATGTGTTCAACCTCCCCCATCCCTGTCAGAGCCAGGCCTACTGGGATGCTCACCCCACAAGCCACTGGGGTCATGGTCTCAGAATCTTGAGTGGGTTCTGATAGGGTGGGACCTTTGTGGCCACCCATTGGTGGGAAAACCCACAGCCCAGGGAACAAGTGCTTGGTCGGGAGCTGTTCTCAAAGAACTTTACAGCAGCAAGTCTTGTCCCATCACTCACAGCCATATGGAATGTGGGTCTTGCCACCTCCTGGGCTCTCCCTTGCCACCTCCCGGGCTCTCCCTGCCCAGCCCATCCTGCTCCTAGAGCCTATGGTTGCCTCTTGGAGTTTCCTGATGGAACAGGGGTAGGAGGTAGGGGCCCCCTCTGCTCTGTTGATGTGTCCCGCCCCTGTGGCATGGATGCTCTCCCGTCTCCGTGACTGTGGGGCAGGGAGTTTGGGGAGGGAAGCAGACACATCATACCAGCACATGTGCCCACTCATTTTCATGTCAACAGGCTGAAAGCAAATGCCCCCAAATGAAAATATCTGTGCTGGTCCTGTCTCAGTTTACTGGCCCCTTACTCTTCCAGGTGACATGAGCCCAGGCTGCTCCAGACTCTTGGGCCTCCAGAAGCCCTGAGGGTGGGTGGGCACGGAGGCTGGATGGCCATACTCTCCCTGCCTTCCTGAGAGTAACTTGGGCCCAGCAGAAAGTCCACATCCTGAAGTTACGCTGGGGCCTTCTTCTGAACTCCCCATAGACAGGGGATTTGTTGTCTGTGGACTCAACTTCCTGGCTTTATACTACTCACACAAGTGTTCATAGAGTGACCTGATATAGGACACAGAAGACCCACTGCAGTGGCTCCCGGAGTCAGAGCCAGGCTCACCCACATCCACCCCACAAGGCACCAAGAAGACCCAGACTGTGGGGTCAGAGTGCCAGCATCAGCTGACCTTTAACTTGGATTGCATTTGGTACTGGCCCAATTTTCTCTGCATTCATAATCAACCTGACATTTCTGGGGAAACAAAAATCCACATGTTCTAACCACCCTGTATCAAGGCAGAAGAAAGTGATATGCATGGGATTTATACATTCGTCGCTGCATTAATAGAGCTGGAAAATGCAAACTCATGTGGCGGGCAACATAAGGCTGCATTTGTAACTAACCAGGGTTTTGTGGTGGGGCTGTGTTTTTTTCAATATTGTTATTAAAAAGACAATTCGCCATTCTAGGAAATTTTAGGAATAAGGTCCACCCACTATCCCACCAACCTAGCACAAATATTTCCATTTTTGGACATTTGCTTTCAGCCTGTTGACATGAAGACATGTGGGCATGTGTGCAGGCATGGTGAGTGATAAAGTGGGGTCTGCTTCCCTCCCTGGACTTCCTGCCTCCATAGCCACTGAGTCTTGGAGTGCCTGTGCCACAGGGGAGAGAAGCATTGATGGTGCAGAGGTGGCCCCTACCTCCCACCCTTTGGAGTCCCACTAGGAGACTCCAAGAGGCAACCATGGGCTCTAGGAGCAGGAGGGGCTGGGGCTGAGTCTGGGCAGGGAGAGCCTGGGAGGCGGTGAGACCCATATCCCGTATGGCTGTGGATGAGATGGCCTTCTTTTGACATAATGCTTCATGGCTCTACACTCTTGCCCTGTAATTTACTTTGCCATCCCCCCACTTATCATCAGACATTTAGTGACTGCATTATTTTACTATGAAAATGGGTACAGTAAATTTCTACAAAAAATGTCTACAAAACTGAGGTTTTGCCTTTAGATTTCAGCTCTAGCGTTGACCCCTGCTCAGAGTCTCCTGCTGTCCACCCCTCCCTGTCCGAATCCTCCTTTCACCCTCTCTGGAATGGCCATTACCCCAGTTTTTCTTTCCTCTTTCATTTTATCCATCTTGGTGCTGACCATCACAATGAACTTGTCTGAGAACCTTCGATGGCTTCCTATTGACAGCCTCCTAAACAAAAGCCACACTCTTTAGCCTGGCAATCAAGCCCCCATTCCTGGGCTTGGCCTCCCACCTCTCTGCCTCCTCTCCCTCCACATGCACTTCAGATTACAAGTGTTGTTCAAACCAAACCACGCGCAGCTCCTGAAAGCACTGTTCATTTAAGCCTCAGTGCATCTGCACATGCAGATTCCTCACCTGGTGCACTCCTGCCTGAACCTGCCCACCCCACATCTACCTCTGTCCTCATACTCAGCCCCAGAGTTGGCCCTGCTCTGCTGGCCCCCTCCCCACTCGCCAATGTCCACAACCTCTTCAGGTAGAATTGGGAACAGTCTCAGTGGCTGTGGATACAGCTCCATCGTGCCGTTTTTTTCAGGGACTATATTTTGAGTTTACTTATCAGCATCCTTTCCTGGAACAAAAACTCCTAGAGGCCGATGGTTGTTTATCTTCTATCTCCAACACTAATACAAGGATCATGCCAAGTACCACACTCAGTAAACACACGATAAATGAATGCATGAATGGATAGCGAGGACCTCCCCAGGTCCCAGTATCCCAGCTGAGTGTCCTCTCCTCTGTCTCCCCCTTTAACACCCAGGGGAGGAAGTAGGTCTGTGGAAGCCTGGTGGCCTTACAGAAAACAGAAGGATAGAAAACAATAAGCAATCTGCCTGGGAGGCCTTCTCCTTTGACTTTGGAAACAGAACATTGTCCCCTGGCCCACCCACAGCCACACCTGTACTCTGTACAAACCATGCTTTGGGAGGTTTGCTGCTTCTGTGAGGCTCGCCTGCGAGAGTCTGTAAGTTGCAGCTGGATAGACAGTTCTCTTACTCAGAGTCTCACATGCTCCCTGGCCTGAAACACGCTTCACAGATAATTACTCAGAGATCCCCAAATGAAAGCCACCTGCCAACAAGAAGGTCTGGTGAAAATGCAAGCAGTGTTTCTGGTGCTGGTTCTGATAATCTCATGGGAGGTTCAGTTTTCTACTCTGAGGATGAGTGTAGGGGGTGGGGTGGCACAAGGATGTACACATTCATCTTGTTTTCCTTCTTCTCAAAAGGTGAAGAAAGGTGAGATGTGCCTTGGTGGAAGCAGGTGTCCTCTGGAGCCTTGTGGGGACCAGCTCAGGACACATGACCTGCACATACTAAATGTAAACATGCTTGCAGTAAGAAGCCTTCAATTGCTCTTTTCAAGTTCTCACAAGGTCCCTAGGGACACTATGGCACAGCTGCATGAGGAGGGAGGCTCTGGAATGTAATATCAGCAGAGCCTGGAGGTAGCCACTGCCTTCTCGCTTGTCTGTCCCATTCTCTGTGGGCGATACCTGCTAGGTCCTTCCAGGTAGCTACTGACTTAGCCAGTGATCAACCACCTTGTGGTTGCCCTGCCTCCAGCATAGCCCAGCTATCCCATCCTCCACCACTGGTATCTGATCTTGTCGCTGCCTTACCCTGAAACCAGCTCTGGCTTTCCACTGATTGAGCCATGCTTCTTGCAGACACAAAGGCTATAGTGGGGTTTAAGGGAAGGCAGAGTAATCAGTCAAAAAGGGAGTTTACTGCAGGACTTCTCAGGGCCTTTAGTATGATAACATCCTGTGCAACTCTCCAAGGTGGAGGTTTTGTGAGATTTCCCAAACTTGTAAGACTGTGGAACCCAGCAGCAATCAGGGACACTGATTTGGGAATCACTCGCTAAAGGCAATCCTGGCCTCTCCTGCCCCCCAACCTCCCCACTCTGCTGCCTCAGTGCTGGCCCTTGTAAAAGGCAGTGCCTTCCATTTTGGCTGTGGGTTCCTCCAGAGAGATTTTGCTCATTGTTTAGTGACAGGGGAGTGGCAAGGAGCTATGGGACACATGGCTTCTCCTTGAGGCCCTGGTAGGCCCAAGGGTGTAAATAAACAAGGCTGACCACACTGAAGGAAGGGACAAGCATATACAGGTGGCATTGGCAGGCACAGCCACTTTCAGCCTTCCTGACTTTTTCTGAAGCAGAGCTGGGCTGCCTGGCCAGGACCCAGGTAAGCTCTGCACCAAGGCTAATCTCAAAGGCCCCTAGAGAAGTCTTCTCAGCTGCGGGGGCCACAAGTCCTGCCAACCGCTGTGCTCATGGGGGAATTTGTGGGAGCCAGACCCACCTGCTGAGGCTTTGAGCACTTTGAAGTGCAAGTTTGGTTCTCCCTATCAGTGCAACAAGAGAGCAGAAAGGCTGGCCTCGCACACCAGTACACAGTTTGTGTAACATAAACATTCTCATCCCAGCCCTTGCTTTATGACCAGGGGAATGGTATTATTTATCACCCAAAGCAAGATATTTAAGAGAGGATGGGGTGGATTAATAACCACGAGGGAAGAATAGGCATAAATCAGGACTATCTCAAAACTGTGGGACATACAGTCATTTTAGCTATGACCAGCTTGAGGAGGGCAGTGAGGAGAGGGAAGTCACGTCGCTCTGGGGCAGGTCATCCGTTTGTGCACTTCAGGCATGGGCTGCATTCCCTGGCCAGAGGCGTTTCCTTCCCAGGTAGAAAGGTGTGGCCACAAAGAGAAAGCCTTGACACCATCCATTCTAACCAACTGTCTTCCCTAGGGTCTTCTGGGACAGATCCTCACCCTGTCACCAAAGTGTACAGGGTGTTGTGGGGGCAGAGACAGCTTAACAGAGGGCCCTGCAAGGCCTCCCAGTGCCATGCGTGCCCTGGCCACCCGTGGGCCAAGTCAGGGTGGCTGCTGTTTCTTATCTGGCAAGAGCTTTAAAACCTATCTGTTCTGACAAGGGTGCCAAGACAATTGAATGGGGGAAAGAATAGCCTTTTCAACAAAAGAGTATGCGACAACTGGATATCCATATGCAAAAGAAATAATTTGGACCCCTACACCTCACACCATATGTAAAAAATCGACTCAAATGGATCAAAGACCTAAATGTAAGAGGTAGAACTATAAACATCTTAGAAGAAAACAAAGGTGTAAATTTTTGTGACCTTGAATTAGGCACGTTTCTTAGGTATGACACCAAAAATACAAGCAACCAAAGAAAAAATGAACAAATTGAACTTCATCAAAAATGGAGGAAAAAAGAAGACTTTTGTGCATTAAAAGATACCATCAAAAAAGCAAAAAGGCAGAAAGGAAGAAAATATTTGCAAATCACATATCTGATAAAGGACTTAGATCCAGAATATATAAAGAACTTAATAACTCAAAAATAAAACCACAAATAACTCAATTAAAAAATACGCAGAGGATTTGAATAGACACTTCTTTTAAAAAGATAAACAAATGGTCAATAAGCACATGAAAATATATTCAACACTATTAGTCATCAGGGAAATGAAAATCAAAGGCCACATGAAGTACTACTTCATACCCACTAGAATGGCTAGAATCAAAAAGGCAGATCATAACAAATGGTGGTGAGAAGTGGAGAAATTGGAATCCTCACATACTGCTGTGGAAATGTAAAATGCTGCAGCAGCCTTCAAAAAACTATTTGGTGGTTCCTTATGGTTAAATATAGAGTGACTATGTGATCCAGCAATTCTACTCCTAGAGATTTACCCGAGAGAAGTGAAACATATACCTACACAAAACGTGTACACCAATGTTCATAGCAACATTATTCCAAAGGAGGAACAGCCAAAAGAAGGAATAACCCAAATGTCCATCAACTGATTCATGAGTAAGTAAAGGGTGGTATGTCTATACAATGGAATATTATTTGGCAATAAAAAGGGATGAAGCACTGATACCTGCTATGACATGAGTGAACCTTAAAAGTATTATGCTAAGTGAAAGGAGCCAATCGCAGAAGACCACATATTGTATGATTCCAGTCATATGAGAGTCCAGACAGGGAAGTCTACAGAGACAGAAAATAGATTAGTTGTTGCCTAGGGCCGAGGGGTTTCACAGGAAATGGTGAGTGACCACCAATGGGTACGGGGATTCTTTTCAGGTTGATAAATTGTTCTAAAATTTATTGTGGTGATAGATACACAACTTTGAATATACTAAAAACCACTGAAGTGTACAATTTAAATGGGTGAACTATATAGTGAATTATATTTCAATAAGGCTGTTAGAAAACAGAACCCATCAGAAAGCCTGAGCCAGCATCTGTGCAGTGTCATACTCTGTCACTTAGGTGTCTCAGGGCACATTCATCTCATATCTTTCCAACAACACACCCACTTCTGCCTTTCTTCTAAAACATTAAAGAAGCTGCCTCTATGGGACACATCATAAAAAACAAACAGACAAAAAAAAATGCAAATAAGACTGCTCACAGGCCCACAGTACAAGCAGAACTGCCTGATGACTAACTGTTGGGACATAGACAGTTTTTAATGTAGGTAGAAGCATAAACAAGTGGAAAGTACAGGTTCTCTGCTTTCTTACTGCAACCCAAGGGCACAGGATGGTGGAGCACAGTCACAGCACAGCTGATGCCCATACAGACAAAGCAGTTCCAGCCGGCCTTCTTCAGTGGGGAAAAACCAACACACCCTGCTCAGGACCTCAGTCCCTGTCCCCAGGCATCTGATGGCATGTCACCTGCCTCTCCCACCTGTCCCTAGAAACAGATCGCTCATATGACAAGTGGCCTTAGGCAGGACTAAGGAACCATGGACCATGAGGAGGGTGGCCCAGGGGATTTGACTGTCTGCAAGGGGGTTGGGGACCCAGGTCCTGACCTTGGTCATTTGTCTTCTCATTTATTTCAGGAAAGCGTTTCTGAATTAAAAAATTTTTAGAATGTTTCCTGCCCCACGTGAGTGAGGTTTGGAAAAAAGATTATGTCAAGAGAGCTTCGGTCCCAAAGAACTCAAGTAATACCAATTGGTCAGAAGTCCAGCTGGGCCTGAAGCAGTATGGCCTTGGCATGTGCCAAATCTAGGCATCAAACCAGATGTTGAAAGAGCTATGAATAAGCGGTAAACAAGGCTGACATTCTGCTGCATGGAGAAGCTTCTACTAAGCTCACCAGCCCAAGGTGATGGGCGCAAATGGAACTGAACCCCATGGGGACAGATTGTGTGCACATCAGCTGAGAAGGAAAGCAGCATGCTGGGGCCCTCAGCCCTCACTGCCCTCTCACTTGCTGCCACCCTCAGCGTAGAAGCAGCTCCCAGGATGGGTCATGGCCATACAGTGGCTTTCTACCCCCTGCACATGTGTCAGTGAAACCCCTTTTGCACACAGCTGCACTGATGGTTCAGCAGAAGATGCCACCTTAGAAGAGCAAGACCTAGTGACATATCCATGCAAGGAAGAAAACAAAGATGTGACTTTAGGATATGCCAGCAGTGTCCGGGCATAAAAAAACACTCCAGGAGTCTGAGCACATTGCTATGATTATTATAGCTTCTGTGCTGCACAGAACGTTCTAGCACTCACCTCCATCATCCTGCTGGAGGCTCAGAATCACCTGCTGAGGCATCTGTGTTTTGCAGAGGAAATAGGCTGAGAGGACAAGGGCCTGGGGACCCACAGTAGGTGTGTGACAGAAAACAACCCCATTTAGGGCTTTTAACTACCAACTGTGTGTTGTCGTCCAGATAAGTGATTTGTTAAATGGGCCTCACGCATTTTGCTCAGTCAGATGGTGTGAGCTGCACACAAACACATGGGCATGTGAACGGCTAACTGTCAGTCAAGACTGTCTTCTCTCTTTTCAACCCCTGTCCCCATGGTACTGAGGAGTGGGGAGGGCCTGCCTCCACCCTGCCCACTGTGGTTGGGGAAGGAAAGACAGGACGCAATCCTTTGTCCCAAGGCAACAGGTGCACAGTGTGACTACAGACCGTCAATACTTGGAATAAATGACCTGGGAGGGCAGGAGAAAAGGGGCTGCAGGGGAGGAAGCAAAGAGAAGACTGGACCCACCTAAAGGACAAGGGCTAGGACAGGCAGGGAGGAGCCCAATGCTCTGACACCGCAGAGCCCATTTATAGGACTGGTTACTACTCTGTTCTAAGAGATGAATTCATTTCAAAAGCCTTGGTGTTCCAGCCTACACATGGTGTCTGGGCCATTCAGTGAACCACATGGCCTGAAGGTTTGCATCTTGGAGAAAAAGGAAATTTGCTGAACTAGTGTTTCTCACTACCAATTCGGCTCTCTGGTTCCTGTGCCCATCTTGACAGAGAGAGAATAATGGCAGCTTTACCCTTTTAGGCTACAAATGGGGAAACTGAGGCCCAGGGAGGTGAGTGACTCCCAAGGTTACAAGCCAGGCAGTAGCAGGGCTAGAACTATAAGCCCCAGTGTCTCGGGGAAGGGCTGAGGGAATTAGCTGAGCCAAGTCTTGTTAGGCTGCACTGGGCTCTCAGCTCCGCTGGCCCAGGCTGCGGCTACCCCTTCCCGCGAGGGGCTCTCCCCCGTCTGCCAGCACTCTGGGCTCCTGCCCAAGACTGCTTGGCATGGACTTCAAAGGAGCAGGACAGCTGAGCATCTGGGGCTTCCCTGGCGTCCACTGAGCAAACGTCAAAGATGTGGTGCCGTGGGGCCACCTGTCACATGGGTGGAAGCTTTCTGGGACACAGCCTGCCCTGGAGCTGGCTGTCAGCTGAGATGCCTCGCCCTGTGCCAGCTACACACGTGGTTTCCGGGCAGGGGTGCGCAAAGCTTCTACAACACATGACCAGCCTGGCAGGACCACCAGGGGCCCAGGCCTGATGTCTGGCAGCCCCAAGTTCAAGACTAGGCCTGGACATTTATTAAATATGAACTCTGAGCAGGCAATGAATATCGCTAAGCCTCAGTTTCCTCATCTGTAAAATGGAGCTAATAATACTCCCACTTCAGGGCTGTTTGTAGGAATAAAATAGATGACACACATAAAAGTGCTAGGATAAGGAAGGGCTCAATAAATATCACCCCTCCTTTCCTGTGGTCACAAGGCAGTTGTTTTGTGCTGAGCTGGGATCAGGGAGGGATTAAGGGAGGGAAGGGAACATACCTAATTGGGGGCCCCACAGTGAGGAAGGGCTTAGGGTCTCAGTCTGGCTCTTACTCTGAGCACCATGTTAGGTGTGCAGCTGTGTCGGAGTTTTGACAGCATGGGGCTTATGTCAGAAGACTGGCTTGAAGTCCCAGCTCTGTTCTTTACCAGCTATGTGACCTTGAACAAGTCGGTTCTCAGCTGCCCTCGTGCCTTGGTTTCCTTGCTTATGAAGTGGAGGTAATTGTACCTGCCACCTCGAATTGCAGTGAGGATTACTGTACAGGCATAAAAATGCCCCCTGCACAAAATGTCCAGCCCGTAATCCTCTCCCTGAACCTGCAAATATGTTACCTCACATGATGTACAGGATTATACAGTATCCCTCCAAAATTCTGTGTTCCCAGAACCTCAGAATGTGCTTTATTTGGAAACAGGGCCCTTGTAGGTGTAATCAGTAAAGGTCATATTGGATCAGGGTGGGCACTAAATCCAATATAACTGGTGTCATAAGGACAGAGAGAGACACACAGAGGAAAGACAGCTGTGTGAAGACAGAGGTAGAAACTGGAATAATTTAGCTACAAGCCAGGGAATGCCAAAAATAGCTGGGAGCCACCAGAAGCTAGAAGAGGTGAGGAGGGACCCTCCGCTAGAGCCTTCTGAGAGAGCATGGTCCTGCTGACCCTTTAGACTTCAGTCTGAAGAACTGAGAAAATAAATTTCTGTTGTTTTAAGCCACCAAGTTTGTGGCATTTTGTTGTGGTGGTCTTAGGAAATTGACACCTACAGCCACAGGAACTCAGCATCTGTGATTAAATGAAAGGTCTAGAGATGAGGATGAGATGCTGGATTATCCAGGTGGACTCAACATAGCTGTAGGGGTCCTTATGAGGGAGAAGCCTTATGAAGGAGGCTTATGAAGGAGGTCACAGAAGAGAAGGTGATGTGATGACAGAGCGGAGATTGGAATGATGCAGCCACAAGCCAAGGAATGCAGGTGGCTTCTAGAAGCTGGAAGAGAAACAGATTCTCCTCTAGAGCCTCCACAAGGAACTAATTCTGCTGACGACACCTTGATTTTAGCGCCTTTAGACCTATTTGGTCTGCCCTGCAGATGGTAAAAGAATAAATTTGTTTTAAGCCACCAAATTTATGGCAATTTGTTACAGCAGTTCCAGGAAGCGAACACAACTGAGTCACTGACAGAGCTGGTGTATATGGAGGCCAGGCTGCTCCAGTTCCTGGGGTGGTTTGTTAAAAAAAGGGAATCTGAGCTTCATTCTGGACCCACTGAGAACAGTGTCCAGGAGCAGTGTCTGGGAGCCTGTGTCTTACCAGCTGCCTAGTGAGTCTAATGTGCATGCAAGCTTGGAGCAATATGGGCACCCCATAGGGACAGCTGTGGTGAGAGTGGGGTGGGGAATGACCCTCATTGCTCTGGCAATGGGGGAGAGTTTTATGCTCAAGTGCTACAGCTTTCCGTAATGCAAAATGTAGAGATTTTCTCTTCTTCCTGTTTTCATTGTAATTAAATAAATATTCTATGTTTGGTCCTGGGGATAAACGATTAGTTTAGTGAAGGAGGAAGAGGTAGCTGCAGGGGGTCAGTGCAGGGGTAGTGGCCATGACCAGGCCTTTGAGGCCTTGGGAAGGAGGAATCATCTGTGCTAGTATGCTTGGGGAGGACTTCATGGAGGAGGAGACCATTGGGCAGGGTCTGGAATGAGGAGACCACCGCTAGAAAGTTAAGAGAAGGGGCATTCCAGGTGGAGGGGAAAGTGCAGACGAAGCCACTGAGCTGTCAACCAGCGTGGGGCAAATGGAGAAACAGTAAGAAATAGGACTGGCCAGGCCGCGCAGTTCATGGAGCATGTGGGCTGTGCAAGGAGCTTAGACATCACCTTGGGGTCTCCTCACTTAAAGAGCTTGGGCTAGGCTGTAAGGAGCTCAGGCAGCAGTGGATCAGATTTATGTTTTAGGAGAAGAAATATTCTCAGGCACCGCATAGCAGGGGGCTTCATGTGAGGATCCAACATCTAAGACGTCATGGAGAGTAGCCAAAAACATCATAGCACAAAAACAGTGCTAAATAAGCAGATCTTTTACGAAATTGGCTCCCACCAGGCATGGCTGACTGTTAGCACTAGTGCCTGTGACCACTTGTACTGTCCTGGTTTTTGCTTTGCTGTGTCTGTGTGATCCATGTGTTAAAAATTCACCTGCTGGTTGAGGAGGTTATTTGTGACTGTAAAGGGTACAATGCAAAGCCACTGTAAGAGAAATTGCAAACCTTGTCAAAAGATACAGACTTTCATGAAATTGATGAGAGTGACGCTGGAGAACTGCTTGGATCAGATGCCTGGACCTTCACAACTGGGGCTGGCTCTGGTGGCATTAGCTCGATGATAACCAAAAAAGAGACATGAGTCACTTCAAGAGTGATTTGGGCAAAAAGAAAATCAAGCAAGCTTTGTGGAAAAACTAATAATGGGAGACCTTGAAAATTGGTGCATGAATGATTCTCTTTGTTGATATGTTGTGACAGTCAAATGTAAAAAATCCTTATTGTGTTTTCACATAACTTTATTAGTAAATTTCAGCCAAAAAAGAAAAAAAATCCTTTTTCACCTTTCAATTGTAATTATAATTTAAACACTGTTAAATATGAGATAAAATTATAAAAATGGGTTAATTTTTTAATCTTTATTTTCAAGATTCAGTCCCAATGAAACCTTTGTTCCTCTTCACTATTAAATTAAAATGCCTTTTTCTGGGACCTCTTGTTCTTACATAAATTAGTCTCCTAAGCTAGGCTTTTTTTGCAGATCTGTCACTCTTTAGACAGTGGGCTCTGAAGGGCATGTAGTAATGTTTTCATCTGTGTACACCTGGCCCTCAGGCAGCCTGTTGTATAGTGAACACTCTGCCAAGCTCTGATGAGCAGATGAATAAAGAAGAAATGAGGTAACAACTGCATTTTGTCACTCTCTGGGATATTCGCTCAGTCATGGTTTAAAGTAGTGAGCTCGGAGAGTCCTCACACAATGGTTTAGTGGGCTCCTGGGATCATGAACTTAAGCCCTGTTGCTGGGCTGAGAGAGCACTGAGCTGTGGGGCACAGCTGCCTGGGTGGAGGAAGCCCTTGAGTGATGAGGAGCACACCCAGGCATGGCAGGTAGAAGGGTCTGTCTCTCTGCTATGTGCTTGGATGCTGGCATCTTAATACTACCTGACTAATTGCTTTCCATGAGGAAAATCATTAAGGGGAATTACTGTAAGGAGACAGGCCAGCTTCTCTAGGTCCTGGCTGAGAAGCTGTACCTTCCAGCGGTCAGCACAGAGGAGGGAGAGAGAGTTGGGAGTCAAATAAAGGGCCAGATCCGTGAGAAAGAGGGAAGAAAGAAAAAGAGAGAATTCTGAGGGCACTAGTCACTGGATCCCACAGTGCCTGAAGCTAGCACAGCCTGAGGCCTTTATCTTCCTCAGCCAGCACCTTTTCTTTTGTGTTGAAGCCAGCCTCTCTCACTTGTAACTGAACAGAGTCTTTGTGTGTGTGTGTGTGTGTGTGTGTGTGTGTGTGTGTGTGTGTGTGATGACTGCACAGCATTTTAATTCATATGCAATATACATAAAGCTTATTGCTGACTATTATAATTACAATCATTATCATTTGACGTACCAAGACCAAAATTGTTTTAATAAGTAAAAGCCAACTAATTAAAAGAAAGGGTATGCAGTGGCTATAACACAGCCTCCATCACATACCAGTTACCCTGTTCTGAAATATTCTTTCCTTGCCCCACTGCATGCATGCATCCCTTCTCCCACCTCTGCTCACTCCCTGCCCAGTCTCCAACCCAACACCCCCAACTAATCATTTTGTGCTGCTGGCTTATAGTTAATCAAGGTTACTTCAACATTTCAGTAATTGTGCCTTGGCTTCTTTAGGGGTAATAATGATACTTTGAGTTTAAAAAGGCAAAACCAAGAACAATTTGAGGTAACCGGGAGAACTGCAGAGACACTACAGAGGCAGAGGGGTAAGGGGAGAGATGGCTGCCCAGGAAGCCATATCCCTGCTGGAGAACCAGCTCAGCCCTAATGGTTCCTCATCTCAGACAAGTTCCTCAGTCTCTCTGAACTTCGGCTTCCTTGGTTTCATGCCACAGCGTTGAACTATGGTTGTGCCTGGCATAACCACAGTTTCCATCAAGGACCTCAGAGATGGTGGAGTATGGAGCTGAAAGTTCTTGTTACCTAGTGACACCGCAGCCATGGTAATGTCGTAAAAGGTCGTAAGTCAACACATTGCCTGTTTGTGGTGATGCTGCTGTGAACAAATCTGCTGTGCGACTCTGCCACCTTGAACGGCAGTCCCCTGAACCGACTCTTTTAGCGGACCTCTGGGAACATGGGTTGTGTAGGCTGACCCCAGTGGCCTGGGGGACAAGACCCTGGCCCCTGCCCTGGGGAAGGCCCAGGAGACTCAGGGAAAGCCCCCCAAACATGAGCTATTTTCCTAGTTTTAAAACAACCCCACTTAAGGGGTGGAGGGTGGGATAGAAAAATGCAAACAGAAACAAAAAACAGAGATGGTTTTTAAAACCAGAGCATGAAGGGAAGGCTGACAAAACGAGGCAGATGTGAGGGGCTGCTGCACAAGCCTACTTAACTAGGATATGACTGGTTAAAGTATTAAAGCATCCAGAGCTCGTTTTCAGGGGAAACCTTACATAATTTTTATCAAAATTATAATAAGATGGCCACACTGTTCTCATCTTCTGCTTATCTGTCCTGGGATCAACCCCACGTCCACCCCTAGGGTTCCCGGTAACACGGTTCTTAGCGCTATGCTTACTGCACAGGTGGAGTTAATAAATATTTGTTGGCTATATGAATGAACTGGCAAGAAGAGTCAGAGCCCAGCTGGAATGCTTCTATTCTTAAAACTTAATTTAAAATTTACGCTGAGTGAAATTCATTTTTTTTTTTTTTTGGTGTACAGTTCTCTGTACAAATGAATAGTCATGTGATCACCAGGACAATCAAAGGTACGAAATAGTTCCATCATTCTCTCAAATTCCCTTGTCTTACCCTACTCCTCACCCTTTATTCCTGGCAATCACCAATCTGTTCTCTGTCCCTATAATTTTTCCTAATTGTGGTCAAATATACATAACATAAAATTTACCATTTTAACCATTTTAAGTGTACAATTCAGTGGCATTAAATAAATTCACAATGTTGCGCTCCATCGCCACAATCTATTTTTAGACATTTTTCATAATCACAAATAGGAATTCTGTACCCATTAAACCGTAAGTCTCCATTCTCCTCCCCAACCCCTAGTAGCCTCTTTTCTACTTTCTGTCTCTATGAGTTTATACAGGTGGAATCATATGATATTTGTCCTTTTATGTCTGGCTTGTTTCACTTAACATAATATCCTCAAGTTAAACCATGTTGTAGCACATGTTTCTTCCTTTTTAAGGCTGAATAATATTCTGTTGGGTGTATATACCACAACTGATTTATCCATTCATCTGTTGATGGACATCTGGGTTATTTGCACCTGTTGGCTGTTGTGAATAATGCTGCTATGAACGTAGGTGTATAAGTATCTGTTTGAGTCCCTGCTTTCAATTACTGTTTTTGCCTTTTACAGAATGTCATATAAATGCAAGCATACAGTATGCAGTATGATGTTTTTAAAGTACAGCTTCTTTATCTTAACATAGTGTGTTTAAGATTCACCCACATTGTTGTATTTATCAATAGTTCATGCCTTATTATTGCTGACTAATATTCCATTGTATAGCTGTATCAAAGTTTGCATAGGAAGAAACGAGTGAGAGTGTGAATGAATGAATGAAAACTATAAATTATTGAAATATTCTATAAGTCAGACATATATCAAACTGTTACTGTGTGCCAGGCATCATGCTTACCACTTTTCAAGTATTATTTAATTATGTTATCCCTCATTTACTGAAGTGGAGACTTAGACTTGGAGAAAAGAAATAATCTGCCCAAGGTCACTTGGCTCATAATGGCTGAGCCAGACTTGAACCTAGATTCTGATCCATCACGTCTGCTCCTCCCTCACATATAGGCAGGTGCTCCCTTCAGAGAGTTTCAATGTACTATCTCACTTGAGGGCAGGATTATTCTTCCCACTTTGTAGATGATTTTCATTCAGCCAGCAAGAAGCACAGGCCCAGGAGCCTGGGTTCACCTGCCTCCTGAGTTCCAGCCCCTTTCTATGACAAGCCAGGTTCACAATGTGCCAAAGTCCTGAGCATTAGCTCCGTCCACTGGAAACAAAGGCCGAGATCCTCCAAGTGTCTTAAAGATCATAGCCCCAAGTGGTACTTATAATTCTTGGCTGGGATGACTCACAAATATGCAGTCATTGTATGAAGCCACCTCCCTGTGCACCAACATCTGCAACACTTTCCAAGACAGACAATGTGAGACCAAGGGAAAGAAAAGAACAAATACTTCTGTGAAAAACCCCACAAATCTGAAGGAGCCTTCTAGCCATTTGGGGCAACCCAGAAAGTGATAGATGTGGGAGGCCGCCATTGAGGCCTTTAAACCACAGGCTTAACTTTTCACAAGGAAAGCCTCAAAAGAAAAAGAGGTTTTTCTAGAGGAAGTTCAAAGAGTCTTTTCTTCCCTTTGGTGGGATTTCTGGAAACAGAAAGGCAAAGAAGACGGAGGCTCAGATTGGGGTGTCATGCATCCTGTGTCTCCCAGTGGCCCTCCACTCACCCTCCATTCGCATGGTGAACAGTCAGAAGCAGAAGATACAACAACCATTCACTGAGGGCCTACTGTGTGCCAGGCAGGTATGCCTCCAGTTCTGGGGTTCTCTCCAGATCCACATCGGCCATCATGCCCATCTGAAGAAGTGGCCATATTGCTAGGTGCTGGCACCTTAGTAATGTACTGAGTCATAATAATTGCCGTCATCATTCATTCATTCATCCATTTCATGTAACAGTGAAGGCTGTAGTCCAATAAGGGATACAGATATGGGTGCAGTGGTTGGCGAGTAGAGGTGGGCACCAGGTTTGGAGGAATCAGCTCTGCTGGGTACGGGACACTTCATAAAAGAAGAGACGCTTGAGCTGTATCTGTAAGGAGGAGGACTTTGCCAGGGAAAAAGGGCATTCCAAGTAGAAATAACATATGCAAAGCACTGAGATGCGATTATGAGTGAATTTGAATATGAGGTGTGAAGTGATAAGAAACACAGGTCATTTCTTATGGTGGGAGTATGGGTGAGGGAGTGGCATGAGATGAGCCTGGACCAGCCCCTCCAGTGACTCCTGGGAGCCTGATCTCCACTGCATACAGCAGGCACTCAATAAATCTATGCAGCAGGGGCACAAAGACCACAGAAAACCAGACTCTTTATTTTCTCTATCCCTTAAAGACATAGATGCTCACATGATATTGATGGTGGGAGGCCCTGGGGTTCATGTAGACCTAGGCCCACACCCCTTGCATTGGTGGTGGGGGGCACCAGCTGTACCACTCCCTCTCCTACTCAGGAAAACACACAGAATACCAGTGTGAGAATGATGTCATTATATTGCTCACCCTGATTTTGCTTTAATTTATAAAAGAAAAAGAAATCATTCACAATCCTTAGTCTTTGAGCTTCTATTGATACCACAGTGCCAATGGTGCCCCTCACCAGGGTTTTCTGTGGCGGTAGTCCCCCCACCAAGCCTGACCTCCTGTGCATCCCTGAGAGCCTGTCTTTACTCCCCCAAAGTCAGCACATGCCATAGGCACTGGCTACCATCAGTCCAGGGCCAGAAGGGCTGGTATGCCTGCAGAGTGCCTGGTTCTGTGTTGGTTCTGGGAAATAGTGACAGGTAAACCAAGGCCCCGCTCCGAGGCCACCTGAACCCTCATGTTTCTGCTGTTTTGTTTTGTGAGTCAATAACTCCCCGTCTTTTACTCAACCTCGTTTAAGTTGTTCCATGTTCCAAGGCTTCTGATTAATTCAGCTCAGTTCTTGTTTAGATTATTCTCTAAACATACTGTGATTCAACGTTTTTATTTTCTTTCTGACCCAATCACTATTTAGGAGAGTGTTTTAAAATCTCCAGATGGCAAGGTTTTTGTATGTTTAAGTGCTTATTACATTGTGAAAAGAGGGAGAATAGAAATAGGCGAGTATTTTCTTCTGCATCTTTAGAAAAAGGTATTGCAAACCACAATCCAACAAGCTATCACACTTAATGTTGAAACACTGAAAGTGCCCTCACCGAAGCCAAGAACTGGATGAGGGTGTACCACCACCATGACTGAAGAGTTTTCTGGAAGGCCACAAAGAAGGAAGGAAAGCTCATGTTAAAATGGAGCTTGAAAAAATATAATTATTTACACATGATATGATTTGATGCCTCAGATCCACAAAAACAAACTAAAAACCACTGGAAATAATGAGAGAACGTTCTAAAGAGGATGGATGAAATTTTAATATACAGAAATAAATAGCATTCCCATACACTCATAATAACCAGTGAGAAGGCGTATGGAAAAGTATTCTACTATAATAGCTACAAGAAAAGGTAAAACACACCTAAGAGCAAACTCAACAAAAAAAAAAAAATCAAAGGATCTATGAAGAACACCTGAAAAAACTCGACTGAGGGATACTGAGAAGGCAAACACTGGAAAGCATCCTTATTTCTGGAGAGGTAAATAGATGTTCAACATTGTAAAGATGGTCATTTTCTGTAATCTATAAAGGTGATGAGATACTTTCAACCATATCTACACTCCTATTTTGGAACTTAAAATTATAATATCAGGGTTTATCTGGAGAAAATACATTAAATGGTTTAATAATTCTGAAAAAAAAGAGTGAAGACTAGCTCAACTAGAAATTTAAAGCCTGTTATAAAGCTACAATAATTAAAAGTTTTGGCAGAAAGAAAGAGTAGATATATTTTTCTCTTTCCCTCCGGCAAAGAGCTGAAAACCCTGGCATTACATATACACACACGAGGAAGACTCCAAAATGTGGAGAGACAAAGCAGGCTAGCTAGGGACCCTGGGCCTGTGAAATGACTGACAGGCAAATTTGTGTGTGTGTGTGTGTGTGTGTGTGTGTGTGAGAGAGAGAGAGAGAGAGAGAGAGAGAGAGAGAGAGACTGTATCCCAAACTAGGTGCTGAAGAAGCTGGTGACTCAGAAATACTAATAGATGCAAACAAAAAACTCCTGCTCTCTCTAGCCAAAGGGCCAGAAAAGGAGAACTCTTAAAAGACAAATGAACTTTTAGAGAATAACTGCTGTACTCCAGGCATATAACAGAAAAAAGAGGCCTTATTCCTACCTCTGTCTGGAAGGCAGAGTCAGGACAGACTTTTCCCTTTGCCAGACTGTAACATGAAGGCTCTGCTGGAGTTAAGTATCAGAGGAGGCTGAGTTGGGACCCAGAATGCCAAGCCCCTCCCAAGAGTAATACCAAGCCCCTCTACCTCCCCTCTGAGTGTCAATGGAGGCTGAGTGAAAAACCTGGACTTCCCCTCCAAGGTGACTGCCCTCTGCCCATCAGGGTGGTGTCTGAGGACTGATATAAGATCCCGGTCTCATAAGGTAATATCCAAAATGTTTAGGATTCAACTGAAAATCACTTATCATACCAAGAACCAGAAAAACCTCAACTGGAGGAAAAACATAAATAAACATGAACACGGATATGATATGGATGTTAGAATTATCTGACAAAGTTTTTAAAACAGCCATAAAAATTCTTCAATGAGCAATTATGGACACACTTGAAAAAAATGGAAAAATAGGACATCTCAGCACAGAAATAGAAGATATAAGAAGAACCAAATGGAAATTTTACAACTGAAAAATACAATGAAAAATAAACAACTCGGTCGATGCGTTTAATAGGACAACAGAGAGGACAGAGGAAAGAACCTGTGAACTTGAAGGGAGAACCAACAGAAATTACGGTCTGAACAACAGAGAAAATAGACTATAAAAAAAGGACCAGAGCCTTAGGGACCTATAGGGCTGTAACAAAAGATCTAACATTTGTGTCATGAGAGTCATAGAAGGAGAGGAGAAATAGAGTGAGGCTGAAAACGTATTTGAAGAATTAATGGCTGAACAATTTCCAAATGTGGCAAAAGACTAAAACTTATTGATTCAACATGTTGGGTATATCTCCAACAGAATAAACCCAAAGAAATGCACACCTAGTACTATCATAGTCAAACTGTTGAAAACTAAAAACAAAGAAAAAAATCTTGAAAGCAGCCGGAGAGATGGCTGCTTTCTCTTACCTATAAGAGAAAAACCATTCACACAGCAGCATATTTCTCATTAAAAACAGTGGAGGCCAGAAGGAAGTGGCACACGTTTTTTTCAAGTGCTGAAAGAAAACTCAGAATTCTATGTCCAATGAAAATATCTTTCAGAAATGAAGGGGAAACTAAGATATTCTCAGCTGAGGGAAAATTAAGAGAATTTGTCACCAGCAGACCTACCTTAAAAGAATGCCTAAAGCAAGTTTTTTACATAGAAAGGAAATTACAAAAAAAGGAATCTTGGAACATGAGGGAGGAAAAAAACCACCATAATATGGGTGACTACAATAGAACTTCCTTCTATTGGGTTTTTAAAATAGTGTTTCATGTTGAAGCAAAATTATAAAATTGTTTGATATGGTTATCAATGTGTTTAGAGGAAACAGTTATGACAATTATGTTATAAGTGGAGGAAGGTAAAGGGAGGTAAAAGGATGTAAAATTTTTATACTTCACTCACACTAGTACAGTTGCTCTGGAAAATAACTTGGTAGTTTCTCAAATAAACAAACAAAAAACTCAAACCAAAAACAGAAAACAAACTAAATATACACTTACCACATGGTCTAGCGATTACTCTTGGGCATTTATCGCAGAGAAATAAAGTTTTATGCTCACGCAAAAACCTGTACACAGATGTTCACAGAAGCTCTTTCTTTCTCTTTCTTTCTTTCTTTCTTTCTTTCTTTCTTTCTTTCTTTCTTTCTTTCTTTCTTTCTTTCTTTCTTTCTTTCTTTCTTTCTTTCTTTCT